>JAYJMB010012183.1:37266-76285 GCA_036873735.1 Pouteria campechiana
ACCTAACGTGCTCGAAAATAAACGAGCTGGTGCACAGCATTGAATCCGTTGGCAGGCAAAACACACGGCACACGAAATTAGCTGGACAATACGAACTGGAACATTGCTAGCAACTTTCTGGGTCAGCTGCAATCAGAGCAGTTCATCTTGGTTTCGTACTCGAGATATTTGCTTGCGTGTCATACATTTCTGGGGATTTTGCATATGGTTGTTGTCTTTTTGACGGCAAATGAGTTCGTTGGCGTGGTTAACGACGAAAAGCCCCTTTTCAACCCTCATTTCGACGCTGTTTTACGTGATTTTGGCATATCAACAGCCTAATCGCTCTACTTTTTCCTATTATCACATAATTTTTTAATATTTTCACCTTTTTGCAATAAAATAAAATAAATATTTCATATTTATTTACTCTGATTATTATCTTCCTCACATCATGCCACTTCTCCCCTTCCCCTGATGGACAAAACTCCCTAATTCGTTCTTTTAAAGATATATATATATATATATATATATAAAGTATGGAAATCAGCACCATAGCCTTATTATTTTGCACAGCAAATTCTTTATTTTTCTGGGCAAAGAGGAGGGGATCCTCCGCATTGGTGGGACCCACCCGATCCCTTCCCGGAAGCCTGGATTGGCGGCCTTATCCAATAACCTGCGAATAGTTGCCACGGTGGTCCTTCTTAGCGCTTTTTTTTTTTCTTTTTTCCCATGAGGTGGATCGCCGTGTGTTTTTGACGCATGGGCAAGACTAGTCATAAATTCGCGTCGTCACAGTCAGGCTCAGGCGGTCGACCGAGCCGATGTAGAACAAGTGTCACGGTGGGCCCCATAGTCCCACCCGTGTGGAGCTGGCCAACCTGACCGGCTCGCAGGGAACTTTCCTGTGTCAGGAGTCTCCCATTGCAGCCGGCTAGAACTATTACCGATTTACCGTGCACAAATGGTCAACCTTGGTTGTCCGCCAGACCACCAAATCATTTGACTCTCTTCGGAAGGATTGATACAAACGATGGGCGGGGCATCCAAAGAATTGGTGCACCCCCCCACCACTTTCCAAAAACAGGCGCAGTTCCTTACCCATACCCGTTTTTATTTTCTTTTTTCGGCATGGGTGGGCAATGATCCAGACCGTCCATTGCACTGCAATACGCTTGTATATAGACATCTATGTTGGATGGATTAATTCAGCTTCCTAAACCAATGGTCGCGATCCATCCAAAGTAGGTTCAAAGGAACTGACGCGGCGATTTCCTGGGCATATTTGGATCCCTGTGGCAACCACGCACATGAAAAATAATTTCCTTCTTCATGGACCGAGAGAGGATCATCGTGTATTTCACATGCAACATGGTTAATTAATGCAGGAATGTGAAATTGAAATTTATATCGTATACACGTAGAATCTAAACCGTTTATTATCTCTTATTTCTATATTAGAACTTTCCCAAAGAAAAGCACACATGTTGGCTTTGTAGTTAAGCTAAACTAATTAATGGTATCCAAACAATTAATATTTATAACTTTTTATTAATTAACATTTTAATCCATTACGGAAACTAAGTGTAAAACATACATTTCTATATTCTTATTCAAGGAAATATGATAATAACATACTCAAGTGGAGCCCCATTCTAAAATTGTATATTTTAGTAATTATTTTATTTTACTGGCCAGCATAGATGACTGACAAGTTTCAAGTTTTTAATCCACATTTTAAATTGAAATGTCTTAAAAAATAAACATTTTTGATTTTACCAAAAAAAAAAGTCTTGAAATCTTGTTTATTGAGGCTGACGTGGAAACAAGAAACAGATCAATGTGGGCCGTGCAAATCTCTGACGTGTGTGTTTGGAACGAGCGGATATTTTCTTACGGATCATGTGTGGTCCACGCTTGGTGATAATAATAGCCGCCCAACCTAACTGCTGTTAGGAGGATCTAAGATCTTGATGCAATGCACATTAATTATTGTAAGGCTATCTAAATAACAATAAATCAAATGTGCATAAACGTATAAAATGCACGGAAAATAAATAATTTAGCTGGCTGGTGCAATAGCCAAGGAAAAAATAATTGGATGCGGCTGACAATTTATTTGGACGGTCTTCATTCATGCACGTCTTAGCTGTTGAAAATTCATCAGGTCTAACTAGTAGCTAATATTATTTATTGACCACACTAGAGGCAGTTAATTTATAATAATTTAATACTATATTGTCAAATTTCAGAACTTCATGAATTTAATATGTATCACGTGGCAATTTATTTTTCTTTTTAGAAGTCATGTAAGGTTGATGAAAGAGATCTTTGAATGCTCTTTTTTTGACATGCTTACATTGCTGTGAGTGTCATATCATCATTTCATATGCTTCTTTCCTTCTTAACCGTTCCTTTCTTTGTGAAATTTCTGAAAGGTCGAGATTAACCCTCCAGGCATGCAAAGTCTCGAGACTCACAACAAGCGAGGTCCAAATAATGGAATAATCACTGTTGATATGTGCACTTTATTGCTAAAACGAAAATAAATTCCACGTCATCGTGGTCATCATCAGGAGCTGTATAATTTATAAAATTAAATTAAACTGTACAATTAAAATGTTTATTTTTTTATTGAAATTTCATAATACATAAATATAGCATAATAAAATAAGCCATTTCAAGCTTTGCTTTAGTTTGGTTAGCTACAACGACTGAAATCCAAATTCTAATTTGCCAACTTTTTAATTTAAGGTAGTGTTTGTAAAGTTGAAAATATAAGTGATTTGAACAGAATATTGAATAATCTCAGTTGCAGAGTAAATAAAAAATATTAATATAATAATAAAAATACATATAATAATAAATGAAACATAGTATTTATATGTCAAAAGAGAAAAAAAATCCTAAAATATGTGTTTTGAAAAGACGCCGCTCACGTGAGTATGGTATGATCATATGTTCTTTAAATTAATACATGGCTATGTATTTTGCACATAATTTATAGTTTCGATTACAGGTATAAATTATAAAATATCTACAATAGAATATTTATTTATTGGTTATTAAGATGCTTTCAATGAGTTGATTTACATACAAAGCCAATGACTATACAATGATACAATACACCCAAAGCCAATGACTATAAAATGATACAATACACCCCCATGTTGCAAGGTGTAATCCTAAATCTCTCCAATGATTAAACCAGTGTTATCGGAACCACATCGATGGTTGAATTTATTAGGCATTTTTCAACCAGCCATTCAATTTGTTGGACCAGTTTTTTTTAAGTAATTAAATAATAATATAGCATAATTTTTTAAAAAAAATCTAAACCATAGATATTAATTTAAATATATATATATAGATTTTTTATAATAATTTACTTTAATTTATCTGTTTAGTATATTAATAATATTAAAACTAAAAAAATTATTATTGGAATTAATGGAGCTATACGAACTAGTCAACTCACTCGTCTACGGTTGAACCGGTTCGACCGCCGAGCTGCATAACATTGGATCAAACACACCATGCCTGATCTTTTATCCTACCTAGCGATCAAACTCACGATTGCAGTTAATACACTAACTGCTGGAATGAAATTTATAATATTACATATTTATTCGTTTAGTTTTAACATCAGCATTCATATTTTAAATTTTCCAATATATTTCAAAAATATTCTTACTATACTCTTAGTATTTCTAAAAAATAAATTTGTCATTAAATTTTGATAGAAGAGAAAAGTATCCCTGGCAACTTGCACAATTTGCTTGTGATCATGCTATAAAATGAAAAATTTGCACAAATCAAAAACATTTAATGAATTCGTAACATTGAAAAAATATAAATATCATTTAAATTGTTTGATTTTAGTTACTCGATTCTTTGGATCCGATTTGGCATGCAAAGTTATTTTTCTCTTTTTCTAAAATCCATCCAACGTTGACGATGAGGATGTTTTAGAAATACACAACAAATCTTAAAGGTAAGAATTAAAATGCTTAAATTAGATGGATAAATATGCAATATCAAATTACTCAACGTCACATAAGCAAATTACCTCAACAGTGTTGGCACAAATTTAAAAATGCCATAACTTATATATATATATATGTATTATATTATATTAAAATAAAAACTCTGGCCTGCACAGCTTTAGAGCGGTGGCATTCTCGTCGCTTAACTGGCGCAGCAAGTTTCTTTTAGTTGCTTGCAAGGCATGATACGACAGCTTAGTTTTTCCCGCTGAAATAGATGGACGGCCAATATCATGCGTCCCACACAATCCATGCCGTTAAAAATGGCAACCCCACATTCAAACGGTAAAAAAGGAATTAGCGATCAGAATTCGAGAAAAGAAAGGAAAAGAAAAATCGTCTTGGAGGAACATCTATTATCTTGCGGTCGCACCGAGAAATTAGCGGTTTCTCGCGCGTGCGTTGTTTCTGATGTACACGTGTAAGACCTTCGCATCGCCAGGAGTCGGCGCGAGGGACACTGACGAGTAACGACCGATTTCGAAGGAAGCGCTCCCGCAGAGCGACTGGTGTCAAGAAGGCGACACCTTTGACGGGATAACCGTCACCCGATCCGATCGTGGCGTCGTGTTCTCCCCATTTCGACACCTTCAATACCCGCTGTGGGTCCCACAACCTCCACCACCAGCAAAAAGAAATTCCTTTCCAAATATTCTAATCCCTTCATTATCCTTTCCCTAGCTTAACGGCGTTACAGCTCGTGGCTAATACCCCCGCCACGTCATCTTTCCGTAAAGGACGCCGTCGGGCTTCGACGAAAGCGACGCCCCAGCCTCCGTCGGATCCACGAGCTGCGATGCTCGCCCTCTGTCGCATAAATTTCGAATTTTTTCCCTTCTCGGTTCGGATAACGCTGCCCGAAAGTGAAGTCATTCGCGTATCGCTCTGCTCCACGTGGCGCTCTCGCACTTAATCCCACGTGGATTGAGACTCAAAAGCGTTATCCGAAGTGGCGCTAACGTGGAACTCGTATGGGCAATCCTAGCCTTTCATCAATCTCCCCTAGCTTATTGAACAACGGATTTGCGAAAATTTGCACACGTGTGAGAAAACCAACGTTGCTCTGGTTCAAACCTAGTTTCGGTAGTCCTATTATGATAGACAAGAAAAATAAAAATAGACGGTCGATGCGAGAGAAGATGAGCTCGAGATTCCATATAAACGGCCCGGGTGAAAACATGAGTTTGCGAACGGCCAGGATTCTAAGTTAGGAGACAACGCCCGCCCCTCCGCAAAAATCACAGAATTGGGAGCGGCGGGACATCTACGACACGTGCGAATTCTCAACCACTCATTGGCTGCTGGGTGTAACTGGTACTATGCACGACTACTGAATTTGATGGTCCTCATGGATGCATTGGGTGGGGGCCACTCTTCTGAGTCTTGTCGCCGCCGGTGAACAGTGGACCGTCTAATCTTGTGGCTATTAATTTTCTTGAATAAGAAGCGCGTAAGAATGCCGAGTACGTGCATTCTTGCAATTGTTTGCCTTTTGGGGCAGTGACAGATAAGGACGGTGTCCTTTTACAGTCTGTGGTGGCCCTGCTTCGTATGATAAGATAATAGAAATCCCCGGATGTGAAATTAATTATGTGCTTGCGTGGCATCGGCCAGCCTCATAAAAACATCCGGCACGCCCCATTTGGGAACGGCCCTTTTAATGTTGTTTGGTATTATAACTGTCCAACATTTTTACTTTTTATCTCAAAAAATTAATTTTTGTTTATTTTTATTTGCCTTTCCGCATCACATCATTCATTTGTTTTATCACTTTTTATTACCTTGTTAGCCCACGTATGAATTAAATTCCTTTTTGAGTGCCTACGCGCAGTGTTATCCATCTAACAATTTTTTTTTTTTTTTTCATTTAGAGTTTATTTATGTTTCCTTTTTATCTTTTTTCCGTCCTTTCCCTTTCCACGCAATCAAATAGCCCCAAATCCAAAGTTGTTTACTTGCGAACAACGCAAGCATGCTGCGACCGGGAATGCAGCCCTCGCATTTCACCATTTGTGTTATTTGGACATGCTGCCCTATTTACCCGCACGTGTGCATTGGACGCAGCAATTTTAGCACATGGGCTGCCTTCCGCGAGCATTTTTCCACACGTACTCTAAAAATCTAAACCCAGTCAGATAAAACACGTTAGAAATAACATAAATCAAAGCTCGTTTGAAGAAGCAAAGAATGTGAACAAGATCAAACATGAATTCCCCCTCATTCAATGAACTCGGTAATATTCACTACTATTTTTGGTAAAATATATATACCTTGTAATATTCAATACTGGTTACAACAAAACGTATGGATGACAGGAAAATTGGACAGCTGAATTGCTAAATTCATGGAAACATGCACAATGAAATTCTCGGATCATACTCAAAGATAGCATGCAGCCACCCGACTCCAACCCGTTTGTGTTTCTAACTACCACTTCATCACACGCGAGGTGTTAGATGGATATAAAAGGGAAAGCGAATGCATTCACTTGCAGCGTGATGCGTTGAGAACAGCTTCAAGGTAGCTGAAGTTGTTAGGTAGGAAGTGACTCGTAACTATCTGCTGCCTTACCAATCATTTATCATGGGGTGTGGAGTTAAAAACCATAGGCGAAAATGTCTCAAAAAATATTAAAATGCCACTAACTATATAAAAGGTGGACCACCTGCTTAGTTTCCATTTTTTATTTGATCACCACGTGGCTAGAGCTTTGAGGTGGAGAACTAGCCAGCCGCTAGGTTCTCGCGCGTTTAAACATGCTGTGGACAGGTGAAATCAGATGAATCTTAGCCATCCGTTGTTCAGCATTGGCCGTCCGATCAACGTGCTGGAAAATGTATTGCGTAGTTAGTCAATTTGCAGGGCCCGCGAGACAAGAAAGTAATTTGGAGCAGTCGCAAGGAGATGGCCGTGTATGGAGACATTCCTTAATGGCGGTTCGGCTTTTCTCTTTCCTACTCTCAAGGGAAGCCACAGGATTGGGTTCCTGGATAACAGCATCCATACTCAAGTCTAACGAATATTCTCCATACAGCATTCGACTCTGCCACGAAAGGGTCGCCGGGAGAAGTGGGGCCCGATCTAGCGGCTCAATGTTTTTGTTACCGCTTTGCAGCCTCAACATTTTCCAATGTCATCGGAGATGATTTTAGGAGGATTCAGATCAAATAAGACGATGTTAGTTATAAAATAAAAATAATAAAAATTTATAATAAATTTAAAGTATTAATAACTTGATAATTTAAAATATATTTATGATATAAATATATATTTTTTATTATTTGTGTTTTTAATCATTAATTTTTATTATTTTAACCTTATCTATTATATGATTGACATCGATTCACCTTAGTTTCATTCCATTCCTTTCAACCAATCACCCATAAGCTAATTCTCATAAATCATGCTAAAAGGATTGAAACTATTAAACACGGAGCACACGGAGACGAGAGAATCTCAAAACAGCAAAGAGAGGCTGTATCTTTAAATGGTTTCTTAACAACTTGATTGCATAACCATAGCGTGAAAGCAACGGTTCGTGTTGAGTCTCCGGCTGGCAAATGCCAAATATATGAATCTACACGCTCGGCAGCAGATGAAGAGCCTCCCCCTGCATTGCCAAATGTTACAGACTAGATATAGCTGTCCAATATTCAATTAGATATATATGGTGGGATTTATACATCGCAGTGTTTTCCGTGGCCTACTAATGTGCACTTCATCGTACGAATCTCTTCTTGGATCTTTAACCGGTAGATTTGTGGGCCATGAACGAAATTGCACTTGCTTCAATCCCACCATATGTCAGATGTATGGTTTGTGTGGTCCACCGACAGACATTTTGCAGCCCGAAATGGACAACCAATGGTTGGGCAATCAGAAGGCTTTTTTGCTGCACTTTCCCATTCCTGCGTGCTGGAACCTGGAATGCGCATGCACATGCACGGTTCAAATTCTCTGTGGGCCCAAAATTCAGGTGCTGTGTCGTATCTAGGACGCCTAAAGTGCTTGCAAAATAAAATAGTCAATGTATCTCAGAAATTTCTCTGTCTAGTGGCAATTTGGACCGTCCAATATTCACGGGTGCTCCCCATATCTTGCGGCTTACGAAATCAACGGTTTAGATGGAGAAGCGGTGGTCCCAGCGGTGCAACGTGGGTGGCATCGCCACACCACGGACAACGTGAGGTTCTCGCAAGCCCGGCGAATACCTCCGGCGTATTATCCGCGTGATCGGACACAGTTCCGTTTCCAAATCAAAAAGTCAAAAACCAACGGATCGTAGGGAAGAATTTCGACCGTTGATGAAGATGACGATTGCGTAGTTCAGGCCGTGGATCTGCAGGACCAGAGACAGGAAAAAACACTGGCCGTCCGATCTTTCTCCCTGTTTCAACGGAAGATGGACGATCGTGTTTTTTTTTTTTATCAATTTTTTTTTCTTTCGTGGGAGATAAAATTCAAAAAATTACCTTTTTTTCTCACGTCTTATGTCCATGCCCGAAGCTCCCGCTATTTTTTCCAACGTTTTTCCCAGATGTGAATGCTTTGGTAGGATTCGCGCGTTGTCCTGAAGAACAAATCTTCAGCTATATCTTGCAATACACTATCTGAACCGTTAATAAAATATTAAGAAATTATTATTTGTATTTTAAATTATAATGATGATAATTTTTGCAATTTTTTGGTTCTACTGTTACATTAATGAGATAATTTGTTGTAGTTTTTAACGATAAGAAATTTGAAAATTTATTTTAAAATATGGACGGTTGTGATATTTGAAATATATTTCATATTTTTATATATTTTGCGATAGTAGATCACTTTTCCACGCGAGGAGATTCACCTAGAAATGTACTGTTTCCGACCCACTAGTCTTGCTTTTAAATCTCCGCGGTTAAATAGACTAGTCTGCCACGTGGCGAGCATTTGATGAGTCAGAGCTGGGCGTGGATCACCCCAAAGAGAGGAACCGGTCTAGGTGGTTTTTGCTACCGGCTGTAGCCCGACGATGGGTTAGCTTTTACCGGCTGGTACCGGTCGCAATGGTCAGAGTATAAGAGGGATGGGGTTTAAGGCAGAGGAGATGGTTTTTAAGAGGGTTTTTGGGATTTCTTACGTTGGGAGAGGGAAAGGGAGGGAGAAAATTCAATTCTTGGCATTTCCTCAATTTCTCTGGAAAATTTTCGATACGGATATCCTCGTGGTTCGATGGAATTTCGCAGAAATTGGACTCATTTCGAAGATCGATCGCCTAAGAAATTACTAGTTTCGTGAAAAATTCGGTTCTTTGCCGGTGAGTCGATCGAATTTACCTTCCCTCGCCATCAAATTTATTACTTTCGGGATTTCTTCTGTCTTCTGAAAGTTTTCTTTTCTTTTCTTTTTTATTTTATCGATTTTGCTGGTGAATTTTTCGTTCCTGCCTCCGATTTGGCTTTTTGTCGGTTTGATATGTTTCTGTGTTGAGATTTCTCATATTGGAGAAGGAATTCATTTCGAAAAAAGTGGATTTTCTCCCATTTTCTCTTGAAATCTGTCGATTTTTTTCGAAAGATGTCTTGGATCCGAACGTACGTCCTTAAATATATCTTCATTTTCTCGCAATTCTCTTTTTGTCGATATGCATTTGGTGGTTTTGGGATCTGCTGCCTGTTTCTATTTGAATTTTTCCTGTTTTTATTGGAGTCTGGTTCTCCGATCTCTCCTGTGATTGAGAACCCTCAGCGGGGGTTTTGGATCCAACCTCCATTTCTTTAGGAATTCTGGAGATTTTTCTTCATGATGTGATCTTTTATTTTTAAATGTTTAGATCTTTTTGGTTTTGATTTGTACCACCCATGTCTTAGTTTTTAATAATTTAAGATTTTCTTATTAAAATCTCTCCCAATTCGAGGACTTTGGATCTGTCAATTGATTTTAATACGGAAATTCTGTTATTCTTTTTTTTTTTTTTGTAATTATGGTGAAAAATTTTCTTTAAACCCTTGATTCTTTCCTCGGATCCCCTCCATCATGAAAATTTCTTTATTTCTTCTGGGGCAAGAAAGCTCCCCCAATTTTGGATTTTGTTGTACGGAAATCGCGTTGATCAGATTTCTGCGAAAATTTTTGCAATGATTTGAGCTGTTTTTGTATAACGATCTGCCAGATTTGGTGGTTTAGATCGCTTCTGTTTACAATTTTCTGTTTTTTTGGATTGAAAGTTTGGAATTTTTTGCTGCTTGGGTTTTCCCGGATTTTTTAATATACCTTTTCCCAGTAGCAAGAATTATTTCGGTTTTCGTAACTTTTTGGATCTGTTTTTTTTTTTTTTTTAAATTATTTTTCATTCAGAGATTCTTTCTAAATACAGTTTCAGTTTCCACCATCGAAGTTTTAGATTTTTGGTTCGATCTATTCTATCATTTTTTGGGGATTTGTTCTTGTGGTTTGGACATTTCAAATTGGAAGATTTCTTCTTTTTGGAGAGTTTTAGGATCGGAAAGGCGTTTTGATTTGAAGTCTTCGGACTTGGCTTCTTTAAAATATCGGTGCAATTTTATTCGTTTGTTGTGGATCTTTTTCAATGCAAAAGTAATGTTTTGTGTGAACATTATTGGATCTGGTCGTAATTTATATACGAATATTGGATCTGATCGTTGGCATCAATGGCTTTTAATCGAATTATGTGTTTTCCTGATCAAAGGAAAATTATCTTGGCGGAACCTTTTATCAGAGATTCCCGAGATTCAGTTGCAGACAATTTATATTTTTTCAGAGAAAAACTGGTGGTTTCAGAGTTCACGAATTGTGAGAAACTTGATATTTCCGTTTTATCTTTTGGTTCCCTTAATTATTGGATCATGGGTTTTGGCTTTTGTTTCTGAAATCTGAGAAAGGGTTTATGATTATCTTCAAACTGTGATTTCGTTTTCCACAGCTCTGTTATACATTTCAAATCGTATTCCTGAATGAGTAATTTTCCTCAATTTATAAAAATTTTGGATTCTCATCCATCAATTGGGATTCTTTCTAAACGTTTCTTTTCTTCTTCTTCCTCTTCCTCTTCCTCTTCTTCTCCTTCTTCTTCTCCTTCTGTTTGTTTTTGGGCTTGTCCATTGATTTACGAGGAATCAAAAGGAATTAAAATTGCTGAATTGTTGTTTATGGAAATTAGGATGTAAATCTTGTTATCTGTGTCTCAATAATATGTAGATAGCCTATGGCGCAATATGTTTGCCTTATTATGTTAGAAGGCAGTTAATTTCCATAAATAACTCCTGAGTTTATGACTGTGAAGAACCAATTTACTACCAATGCATCGACTGCAGATATGCGGGAGTTCATGTCCTATTCACATTTCACTATATTTTGCATTTTTCTGTTTGTGCTCTAGATCTGGGATTTTGCTGGTGATAGGAGCCTTTTCATTGATTGCTAGCTTAAGCATTTATCTGCTTTGTCCTTACTTTTATTCTGTCCTTTGTTTCTCAGTCAGTTGTGCAGCTTCTGAACCTTAGCGTTATTGTTCTCTGCCACATTTGCAGGGTTTCGAGTGATTGATCAGTGATTCCTAACAAGTGAATGAGGAGGAATATTTATTCCTCTGGAAGAATCTGAATGGATCCAGCAATGTTGTATATTCATTCTTGTTGAATTGTTCCTTTCCACGAGTTTCTTGAAGATATGGTTTTGCAGAAGCGGCTAGACTATGGATTTAATGGCTACCAAGTGCCTCCTATGCCCCGAGCTTCAAGATCAGCAAGGGTAAAATTTTTCACTATTCCTGCCAATTTGTTGCCTCTTCATCTGCATATTGTCATTATTCTAAACCTTCGTTTGTTGATGTTCAGGGAAGACGCTCATTCAAGAAAAAAGTTGAAGGCAATCAGATGTGTGCATTTGACTTACTGGCAACTGTGGCTGGGAATTTATTACTAGAGAAAGAAAGCTCTCCAACACCTGCCCTTAAACAGGAACAGCTGAATGAAGTTAAAACAGTTAAACAAGAACCATTCGATCAATTAAGTTGTGATGAGAGTACATTCAACTCAAGTGTTAGCTTCCAGAGGCATGACCAGAGCTGTTCTTTAATGGAATATTCTCATGCTCATGATGATCTGACCATGGGATGTGCTTCTATGGTAACTAAGTCTTCTGGGTCAGAGAATATTTTGTCTGCTCAAGAGCCAATGATTGGCAAAAACTTACAATTTGGAAGTTTTCCTGGCACGGTCCATGAAAAGTGTCAGGTTGAGAATGGTTCCCCTGGATCTGCTGAGTCTTGTGATGGTAAAGAAGAGGGGCAAATTAGGCAGCAATTGGAAAATTTGGAGAAAAGAAGGGGAAGTGTTGTAAATGGAACTGGTCAAGATATGTGCAGCTCGGTGGAACAGATGGAGTTGGAGACAAAGCCTCCTCCATTAGTTAGTTCAGACAGCAGTGTTGAGGTGCCTTTGTACAGGAACCACGTTCCTTGCGGTTCTTTCACTAGGCATCAAGATCGTGCTAAAATTAATAGAGAAGATGATGACAATTCCTCTGGGTGCACTCAACCTAGCACCATAACCTCAAAAACCTACAGGCCACCATGCATTGGAGAACGGAGGATGAAAAAGCAGTTGGCATCGAAGCACCGGAAAGTAGAGTTGAACTCAGTGAGGGATGGGGAAGTTTCTAACACTGGTAAGAAAAGATAATTCTTGCTTTCTTGGTCACTTGGACTTTGTTGTTCCTGAGGCCAATGCATTAGTCAGCATCAGTTTGCTAGGTGGCCACATTTGTGATCTTCCCATATGTAACTCAATAATGGCATGGCTTATAGAGATAGCAGACACACAGGTATGAAACCTAATGGGTGTGGTTCCGTTTGTGTTGCTGCCCCACTGGCAGCCGTTACACCAACCATCAGGCTTCTTTTAATTTCTGTCTGAATGAACTCTTGGATAATAGAATTTTTCCAATTGGTGATGTTATCAGATTCGGACATGAAGCCTGTCTCTCGAAGGAAGAAAACATGTTTCACCCGCCAAAGGACCCAGAGGTGTAATCCTTTCAAGAGACGGCGACTTTTTGAGCCAAGTTCAATGTTAATGTCTGATGGGGGGATCAGTGGTGATAGTATGTGTAATTCTGCTGAGAAGGTTATCAATGGAGAAGTGACTGGCTATGCTCCAAACATGCCAAGAGGTCTGTTTTATTAACCCTTTGTTTCTACCCTTCCCTTCCTATTGCATACATGGCATAGCATCTGTAATTGCATTTTTTTTTCTAATATGCTACCTGTATCTATTTGCAGCATGTGGGGCTTCGTTCCCTGTGACTACTGGTCAAAAACCATCTACTGAAAATGCTGATTTGCATGGTACGATATCTGTCTATGATTGCGTAGCAATGTATCTAGAGTTCATTGGTTTGGATGCATTTCATGTTATTTGGTCTCTGAAATTAGATGCTCTTTTGTTTTTACTGTGGACAGTAAGGTTCAATATTAAGTCCTTCAGGGTACCAGAGCTCTTCGTTGAGATACCTGAAACTGCAACTGTTGGATCGCTCAAGGTACTTGAATCTTAGTTTGCTATTTTCAGTTAAAGTATATACAAAAGCAAAATTCAGACTATTATATTTTGTGTATCCTTAATGCTAGCAAATTTAATCAAATGAATAGAGATTGATGTCCCAGCAGATAACTCTGAATGTTGGCAATAAAATCAGTGAAATTTATCTATTTGTAAAAGCAATATTGATTCTCTGAGTGTAATTTTGCTCTTGTTGAAACAAGGTTTAGGCATCTGTGGTACCCATTTTTTGAAGTTAGGTATAGAATGTACCTAAAATATCAGTGGCATTGCGTGGGCTTTTCATGTCGCTGTTTGAGTTTCTGAATGAAAGAATCAAGAAATCCTGAAGTTACTAAAACTTCTTGATGATCAAACACCTCAGTAGTCTTTCTTTCTTTCCATAGGGTAATTACATTTTAGGCCCAACAATCTCTTTTCTAGTTGTATCTTACATGATGCAATTTATTGTTTGCCAATCTTTAACACTATATGATGGTTTTTGTTGCATGTTATTTGATTTCAGAGAACAGTAATGGAAGCTGTAACTGCTGTGCTTGGAGGAGGGCTCTGTGTTGGGGTTCTTCTTCAAGGCAAGAAGGTTAGAGATGACAACAAAACTCTACTTCAGGCAGGAATCTCTAATGACAACAAACTAGATAGTTTGGGTTTCATATTGGAACCAAACACTTCACATTCTCCCCCTCCTCTCTGCCAAGAAAGTTCTCTCAGTCCTCCTGCCTCTCGTGTGACTCTTCCACCACTGACCAGGTAATCAGAAGCAAATTAGCAAAGGGTTTGTTACTTTGTTTATTTCCCTATAGTTGATGACCACATGAAATTCCAAATTCGGTGGTACCAACATTGTTATCAGAACCGGACCAGTGGTTGAACTGGTCAGGCATCCAGTTCATGGTCCAACCGGTTCGACCGGCCAGTTCAAGCGGTTGAACTTTTTTTTTTGATTTTTTTAAAAAAATAATACAACATGATTTTGGAAAATCTAAACCATGAATATTAATTTAAATATATAGATCTTTTGTTATAATACTGTACTACTTTAATTTATCCTTTTATTCTATTAATAATATTAAGATTTTAAAAAGTCTACTATTGGACCAAATCAGGCTAGATCGGACTGGTCAACTGATTGGTTCACAGTCAAACCAGTTCAATCGGCCAGTTTGGTCTGGTTCTGATAACACTGGGTGCCAATTTCATAAAATGAAGTATGAATGATTGTCATTTGCTTGACTGTTTGAACATTAGTATTTAAAGAATGATTAAAATGCTACCTTATTTTCCAGTTTGTACCATCCTTTGTGAAGCATAACAGTAGTGCCTAAGCAATTTCAGAAAAATAACAAGCATTTTTTTGGTTTTCTGAAATATGACTCAATTTTTTTTTTCATGTTTTCCATCTTCTTATATTTCAATGATGATAACTTGTCCATGATATGCTTGGCAGCTGGCACTGTGAAAGTCATTATGGATGGGGCACATCTGGAGATTTTCACCATTTGGATGATGTGAATCAGTTGGTGTTTTCCATTGAATTTAGACTGCTTGCCATTTTTCTAATACCTTTTCATTTCATCATCATTGTAATCTTTTTGAGCTTATCCCAACTGCTTGGCGTTAGATAACACCTGTCCATTTGATTACTTAAAAAATATATGGTAGGATGAATTCTATAAATGTTGTTTTCAGGGTGTGCTCCCACAACAATATAAACTGTGTTTTGGGTGGCATGAATGTAAACCTCTTGACAAAGGTCAACAAGTTATCACATGCTAAGAAATGGCCATGTTGTCTGTATTTCTTCACTTGTAGTGAAGGAATAAGACTTCTGTAGAGTTTATGATATACCCAATCTTTTCAAACATTTCATATTCCTTGTTTTTTGGAACAAGAGCTTTAATGGGTTTCCATCATGTTTATTTAGCTGTATCTTATGTTGAACTACATTCAGGTACCCCCAAGTACCTCCTCCAAATCCAGGAACGGCAACTGATCCTTGTCCAGATCCTCCACTCACTCACTCTGGCAACTGCATCGAAAGTGATCATGATTCAGTTCCCACTGCTACTGACCCATTGTTAGAGAAAGCAGAACCTAATTCGAGAGCTTTGGTTCCCATTCCTGACACAAGCTTGGACGCACTAGCTGTTGTTCCCTTGCACAGGAAATCAAGGCGATCTGAAATTGTTCAGCGCCGCATTAGGAGACCATTTTCTGTCTCTGAAGTAGAAGCCCTTGTCCAAGCTGTTGAGAAGCTTGGAACTGGGAGGTATGTGAGCAATACCCTTGAATTTAACCGTCTGATGGCTAGCAAACTTGCTACTGTTGAGTCCTTTGCTGATCTTTCTTGCTGTTTACTGTTCCCCAAATGTTTCTTCTTGTGGGTTTTTGGCATTCCCTGCATGCCTTTCTACATGTGAATATGAGCTAGGTAGCCTTCCCAAAGACAATATGATGAAGTCATAGGGTGGGACACACATGTATCAAATATGGAATGAAGAACGCGGCTTGCCATGTAGATTGCTTTGTTTGACGTGGGCAAACAATGGATTAATTGCCCCCACGTGCCAGGCTGGAATTTATGTCTGGTTGGTGATTGTGGGTTGCATAACCTGTCTAGAAATAGTTGCTGCAATGGCAAAACAGCGGACTTGGAAACATAGTTATTCAAATGGGTCTTGTCATTATCAGTAGTTGTCCATAAGTTTAGTGATTTACTGGGACTTGTGATCTGGTTGTTTACCCATGAACCTTCTTCTTGTTTTGCAGATGGCGAGATGTTAAACTGCGTGCATTTGAAAATGCAAAGCATCGAACATATGTTGATTTGAAGGTGTGTAATTTGGATCTCTTTTGTATTTATGCATGTTTCTTAAACTGCTGCTGTCAAACTTAAATGTGTAATAAATAAAAAGACCTTGTTTAAATTGTAAGCATTCTGAAGTGCAATGAACACTTAATTGCATTGTAAGCATTCTGAAGTGCAACGAACACTTAATTGCAGAGGTTCACTTGGTAAAAAGAATCTGAACTGTGCATCGAATGGTTCATGAAAGCTACCTGTTTCCTTTTTTTGTTTAAAAAAAAAAAAAGAAGAAAAAAACTCATGGTTGTGATGAGTTATCGGGTCTCAGTAAGTTGGACAGATCAGTGGACACTTGCTTTTACCCTGATGAGAGTTGAACCCATACTAATGTTAGTGTTTTTTATAAGGCAATCACTGATCTTGCTTGATCCTACTAAAAATGCCAAAGCCTACATAAAAGAATTCAGCATGCTGAGTCATATACACTCATTCCAAGACTAGGGAGTCTTGGAATTATTTTGTAGCATGCAGCCTACATTTGCAGGAAGGAAGGGGGGAGTAAGTATGCACTCCTTTCCAAACAATCTTTTCGTTGCTCCATCCATACACAAGTGATTTTGGGTTGTTCTTTAAGAGCATTCTTTTCTTGTGCGGGCAGGATAAGTGGAAGACGTTGGTGCACACGGCAAGAATCTCACCCCAGCAAAGGAGGGGAGAACCTGTGCCACAAGAGCTGTTGGACAGAGTCTTATCTGCCCATGCGTACTGGTCGCAGCAGCAAGCCAAGGAGCAGCTGAAACAGCAGCAATCGGAGGCTTGTCTGCTTCTGTAAGTCTAATTAGAGTCGGAAAAGGATGGAAGGAGGGAGGGAGTGAGTGCGGAATGTAAAAAGAGTTAACTGCTGATGGAAATTTCTGTAATATTTCTTCTCACCATGATTCTTAAGCCGGGTTCCCATTTCCTTTCTCATTGTAATCTTCAGAGGATGTCGGAGAGCCCTGGCACTTGTATATGCTGATGACGGAATAAGAGCGACGCTAACCGAGTTGTCCCATTTGTCCAATTGGTGGGGGTGTCTTTGTTGATTGATTCAATTCTTTTGTCCAGGGATTTTTTTTTTTTGTTTACTTAATAGAAAAATGGAATTTATTTTTCCTCCAAATGTTGTTTTCTTCTGTGCTCTTTTTTTCATTTTTCATGATATTTGTAATACATTTCTTCCGTGATGGCAGCTGAAATTAGCTTAAGTAGCGACTTAAACTGTGGGAAGGTGGTGAGAAATGGCGGTTAAACTGGTTGTAATTAATTAAGAGGCCATTTGTGTTGCTTTATTGTTGCTATTTAATTCTTTTTATCGCCATCCTTTTATTTTGTTGTAGAAAAGTTCATTTATTTTGTTTTTATTTGCTCTGGGGATGATGTTAGTTCTTATTTTGTTGATATACTGTGTCATGTAAACGCACTTTTCTATAACACTTCTTGAAATATCACTGTCTAAAGTCTAAACACACCCTAAGATGACTCATTAAGTCAATTGATTAACGCTAGAGAGATGACAAGGAACATACAGCACTAACAGCAGACGCCTGAATTGCGAGATTTCACACTATATTGCTTCCAAAAAGGCTTCATAAATAGAGGCTCGCTGCTTGTACGGCGGCTAAATTCAAGGAGCAGCGAGTTTGGAAAGCTCAGTGGGACCCAATAGATTCCACTTTTGTTGGAGCAGGTATCGGAGTGGGTGAGCAAGTGTTTTGGTTCTTATGCCATTTTAATTATTGCCGGGTGATAGAATTTAAATAGAGGCTGGTCCCTGGCAGCTGCTGGAGCCTTCTGGAATTCTTAGAGCCCTGTGGGCCCACTCGCAAGCATCTTTTATGTGCTGCAGGGGTAACTACACGTGTCAGCTGCTGGTTTCGTGGCCGGTTTACCCACTTCTGGTTCTGGGGCGGGCCTCCAACGATACAAGGCGCATGTTAGGCACAGTGGGTTGGTTAGTCGAGTCACATCCCACGTTGGATCCGTCACTTCAATCCCACCCACCATATCCTGCGACGGTGACGAGCATGGGCGAGGGTCCCAACCAACCGTAGATTCTGGGTGCGGGGATTGGAATTGACGGTCTGGATTTGAAATAACCATGTGCGGGCCCCGCATAGGTTGATCAAAACCCGTTGCTCCCTAGGACGCCCGTCCAGCTCGGAATATGCACGCTGCCAAAAAAGCGCACGCACGCCCAAATCTTGGGACTGGAAGTGGAGTAATGAGCTGTCCCAAAAGGAGAATGGCCAACCTCCTCGGCCGCGTTCTTCAGGCACGAGCTTGCACCAAATGCGAATTTTTATCTGTAGCACCTCTTTTGGGTACAAATGCTACAATGGGCCTTACCTAAAATGCTAAATGAAATAGATCGATTTGACTAAAGCCAAGCGAAATGTTCATGATAGTTCTACTTCTTTTCAATGGAAATATGCATGGATGAATATAAAAGGCTATAACTAGTCATGGCACTCGCGTGGGATGAAATCAACATAATTTAAGGGGCTTTGCTTTTTAATGATTATATTAACTCATGCTTGTTAATAGAACAGAAAGTAATGATGGTTTTGAGTCGCCGCTTATTCGGATTTAAAGAGGGACCAAACTCTTGTCCGTATTCCTTAAAAGAAAATTTGACTTGCACTTACAATTTTTTCCCAAAAAAGTCGGAAATTGAAAAAGCTTTATTAACATCTTATCACTAATGTATAAAAGGAATGCTCACACTCAGGAGAAATGATGATGTCGCTTGGATTTAGTTGATCTCCAGTTCTTTTCCTATGACTATATTGCTGGAAGGGAGATGAAGGAAGAAGTTCTTGTTGCAGCAACTCCCCTCATCCTTCTCTAAGGCCCACTCTTCTTCCTTTGAGAAGAGAATGATATCTTCGTAGAGTCGTTAGCAGCCTTGCCCCTTGCAAGGGATAGCTAGATCTTTAACAGGTGAAGACAGCTGGAATGTACTAAGTTGTAAACATGAAACCTACCTTAAAGGCATTTGTCTTATTGTGGAGGATGCTTCTAGGCTTGGCCCATTTGCTAGATCTTTACTATGGTAGGGAGTTTGCTTTGGGCTTGCCCCATCTATTGAATTCCTACTATGATGGGGATGTTTACAAATTGCCCTTATTTGTTGGAGGCAATTTTGTCAGCGAAACCAAGTTTTAAACACTTACTTGATTTTCTACTTTGATGCTCTTACTTCTTTTTCTTGAAACTTTATCTTGTCCTTTTGCAATATTGACTTTGTGGCATTGCCTTCTTGTAATATTAGGCTTCATAGCAATATTGATATCCAAGTGATGAGATGACTTTTTTAAAAAGATTCTTTTCTCATTATTTGAAAGGTGTTGAGTGATGACATTATCATTAGATACATGCCCTACACTTTTTGTACCTTTACAGGCTTACTTTGCTTAGTTGGGATGAAGTCATGTAGGCACCTTGCATATTTTGCGGCTTTATAGGTTATTCCCTTTGATTTTATAAAAATTTCATTGGTAACTTATGGTAGTAATGGTGTTTTCTTCCAAAATAAGGTAGAATCTTCTAATAAATCATTCACTATGAGATTTGTAAGATTTGCCACTTGTTGAGTGTAGAATATGAAAGTTCATAGCTCTTGAATGAATATGAAGAAGGTTAAGTATTTGGCCCTAGGTTTGTAAAAATTTGTTGAAGGTTAAAGCTCAATCAATTACTTGAAATGACCATCCATTTCTTCTTAAATAGATCTCTCAAAAATAAAACTGTTGAAGTTGATTGGGGTGCAAAACGGCTTTATAATGTTTGAATTTTTGACAGTTGGAATGGCAGGAGGTTGAACCAATTGGCTATGGCCCAAGTGACATGGCAGGTGGTTGTGGTATCGACCATGGTTGGAACTTAGTCTTTCTCCCAAACCCATGTCTCTGTCCATTAGCAGGAGGTATCGCAGACGGTTGTAGTCCAAGCAATACTCGCAGGTGACATGGGTTTGCCAGGTGATTTTTCTTTTGATGCAGCAGATAGTATCGTCAGGTGCCTCTAGCTTCGACTTTGCTCGTAAGCAGTATCCACATGTGGCTTCGGTATTGGTTGCGATTGTCTAGGGAGTTTATTTCATCCTAATGACCTATGGGCAGTATGACAGGTAGCTGGTGATGATGTAGAAGTGTAGACGGTAGGCGTGGATAGTTACGCTATGCAGTTGTGTTCTTGCACTTACACTTTTTTGCATTTGAAAGATTTATTTGCCCATTTCTCTTATATATATTGATCCAAATTATTTTAATATGGTAAACTGAGTTTAATACAATGTGGATCATTATATTTTCTCATTTTTCTAATCATTTATAAACATTTAAGTTTAACGCTTCCTAATCTTAGCAAAAGCTTTATTAGCTTAAATCAAGTCTAAGACAACTTTGGTTGTCATCAATTTTTAGTATTTGATTATAATATTTCTTTTAGTTTTAGATTCCTAGTGGAGTCGCTAATCTGTAGTACCTCTCTTGGGTAAAAATGCTACAATGGGGCTTGCCTAGAATGCAAAATGAAATGGATAGATTTGGCCAAAGCCCAGTAAAATGTTTATCATGGTTTCACTTCTTTTCAATGGAGATCTGGTTGGATAAATATGATATGCTATAATTGGTCATGACACTCGTGTGGGATGAAATCAATATAACTAAATGAGATTTGCTTTTCAATGATTATACTAACTCATGCTTGTTAATGGAATAAAAAGTACTGACAGTTTTGAGTGCTAATAGCTAAAGATTTCATACATATTTAAGATGAAATGAGTAACTAATTTGGAGTCACCACTTATTTAGATGTAAAGAGGAATCAGACTTTTGTTTATACTCCCTAAAGAAAATTGATTTGCACTTACAATTTGTTCTCATAGGGAATCCAAAATTGAAGAGGCTTTATGAACATCTTATGGCTGACTTACATGTAAATGGAATGCTTAAGCTCAGGAGGGATGATGATGGCAATTGGATTTAGTTGATCTCTAGCTCTTTTCCTGTAACCCTATGTAAATAAAATGCTTAAACATCGGAGAGATGATGATCACAACTGGATTTAGTTGATCTCTAGCTCTCTTCTTGCAACCCTGTTACCGAAGGATGGATATTGCTAGAAGGGAGATAAAGCGAGAAGTTTTTGTTGAAGCAACTCTGTTCCTTCTTCAAGGTCCACTCTTCTTCCTTTGAGAGGGGAATAATTTTTTTTATATAGCTATTGGTAGCCTTGTTGTCCCTTGCAAGTGACAACTAGATCTTTGATAGGTGGAGGCAGTTGGAATGTGCTTAGCTGTAAAGGTGGAACTCACCTTAAAGGCATTTGTCTTGTTGTGGTGGATACTTCTGCGCTTGGCCTATTTGAAGGATTTTTACTGTGGTAGAGAAATTTATTATTGCTTGGCCCATCTGCTGAATTCTTGCTATGGTGGGGATGTCTACATTATCTAAACATAAAGCTTTTATGTAAGATAAGATGACCTTGCTATGATAGTTGGGCGGTCTTCAAATCTATTGAATGGACACTTTTGTGTAGAGATGGCAAATCCCTCTCCAATTAATAAAACAAAAATGGATAATGATGTATATTTTTTTGGATGACAAGTAGAAAATGTGTCTAAAATGCATTCACATAATAAATCAATGATTGTGAGCATATAATAGAGTTAAAGATAATGTAATTACTAGGCTATGAGTATCTTGTATTTTGTAAATTTATTAGGCTGTTTATATGAATTGGGCTGAGTGAATTTATTGTTACAAAAACTCATTAAAGATGGTATAGATTTTTGAGGTTGAGAAGAGAAGAGAAGAGAAAAGAAGAGCCATTAGATTTTTTCTATCCCTATCGTTTAAGATTTTTAGAGTCCTAAAAGTGAGAGAGGGGTACTAAGAGTATAGTACTATTAAAAATAGGTATGAGATATTTTGAATGTAAATACTTGTGTTACTCTTGCATGTAATTATAGTATATTTAATTCTCTCTCTCTCTCTCTTGTGATTTTTTCTGTCGGCATTGAAGGATTTTTCCTTTAAATCCCATGTGCTTTCGTGATATGTGTGATTATGTTTATATGAATCTTTATGGATGATTTGTGTGTTCATGATCATAACTTTAGTAGTAACTAAATTCCATTAATGTTATTGATTATTTAACCACATGAATTTCACTCAACAAAGATAATTAACAAAGAAATGCACACTAGAGTATGTGAGTTGATTGGCTTTCAGTTGATGATTTAACTGTTATGTTATCCATCTAAAAACCATAGGCTCTACAAACTAGAAACCGACCTCATTCAAATGAGCTAGATAGGTTTTGGGTTGGACCTAGTTTGAACTCAGTAAATTATGCTAAGGACTATTGAACATTTATTGACTATGAACTATTAAGCATCAAACAAAACATCTCGTGAAAAGAACACATTCCAGTACATTAGAAGAATAATAGAGGAGGAAAAATAGAGTTGCTGAAGTTGTGAATCACCATCGATGATATCCCTTTGCTAGTGGAATCTTGGATTCAATGCCTCACTTGGGTTCATACTTTCAAAAGTAAGATCATTACCATTAGGTGTGTAGGTAAATCAAGTGTTTTTACTTATTTCAATTACTCATGATGTGTAATATAATTGATGTAAAAACTCATTAAGCTCAATAATATAATAAACCAAAATAATTCTTTGATAATTAATATAACTCATAATATTGGTGATCAAACAATAAAATAAGTTAAATCATTGTAAATAATATCATAAATAAAATAAGATCATCTAGCCATTAATAACTAACAATCCATAACAAAAAGTATCAAAAAGGGTTACATCTTCACCTTAGAAAAACAGATTTAGTTCATAAGAAAAATCAAAACAACTTCCTTAGACAGAATGATTACTATGAATAACATTTTCTCTTTTTCTTCTTTTTTACTTGCAATCTCTCCTTCTTCTCCACAAGAAAACACAAAGAAGTTTCCCTCTAAACCTCAAAAAGAACTTTCAAAATGGAAGTGGAAGGAACTCCCCTAAAACCGTAACTTCCTCCTTAAAACCCCCAGCTATGCACTTAAGAAAAAAAATTCTAGAATTATGGCTTGCCGCTGGCGCCTACGGTGCCACCTTGCTGGCCGAGTGGTGGTGGTCGTGGGTTCAAGTGTTGGCGATGCTAGGTGGGAGCCGACGGCACCGGTTGCATGTCTCCTCTGTAATTTGATTTTTTGCTCCTTTGCATTAGTTTTCTTTTCCATCTTTTGAGCTTTTACTATTCCTTTCATTTTCTCTTCTTTTCCATCTTTTAGACACCTAGAATATCTAATAAATAGATATGAAATTCTTTTAAAAGAAATGAAGATTTATAAATTAATTAAGCTTAAACATAGATAATGTAAGTGAATGAAATTCACACATTAGCCATGTTGAGATAACTCATCAATTCTAGCATAAGTATCAATGAATCTCAGTTTGATCAATTAATTTTATGAATCGTGCATATGTAAGATTCTTGATTGCCCACCCTCTTGGTAATATCCTTGGTCGCTCGGTAGATGCACGATATTGACACTAAGCTTACAACACTTGCATGCATATCACCCATATCATGTAAATTATTCTTTGGGATCCATTTAGTAATATAAAGGCCTCAAGTTTGATCAATTAATTTCATGTCCCAACAAATGCCCCTCATTATCAGATCATGTGGGTAAGGGATTATAAATCTAGCAGATGGTTTGAACCTATAGCAAATTCAACCAACTTAATCTTTGATTAAGATGATGGGGCCCACTTCACTTGCAACATAATCCCTCAATTTGGAATTAATGGTGTAGATCTCAGATGCTTGATTGTAGCTTCAAAATTGATCTATTGAAGTTATTTGGACTGCACCATCCGCATTAATTTGAGCTGCACGATCAACATTTTCTAGGATGCACAATTTGCATTTTCTGGGAGGTTGACAGCATCAAGCACTTCTTGGAGGCTGGTAGGGTAAACTTATGCGTCTCATTGTCTTGAGCAGCATGGGATGATTGATGAATAGAAGATAATATATTTATTTCTAAGGGAAGCTAGTTGTCCCTAAGACTTTTGGAGGTCGGCGTTGTTGCTGCTCCATTTCCTTCATTGTTTTATCATCTGAATTTTTGCATGTGCTCATTTGTGTTTTCTCCCTTAACTTCTTTTGACCAAAGTGATAGTGAAGTACGAGTTGCTCAAAGAAGGCTGTCGAAGTAATCCTCCATTCTGTATCTTCTCCAGGCCTCATAAAAAAAATATTGAACGGCTAGCAACAATCATTCAAGTTGTATTTATCAGCGGTAGACAACAATTACCTCCGGGCTCTCCCAAACAATAGTGGTTATTCAAGCCTCATTAGACAGCTTGGATTTTAGTGATTTGGGGCCTCCGTTTTCCTCCATTGAAGGTGTCAAGGAGTTCCATTGATGATCTTGTTGCTGCAATGATTTTGCATATTTTTTGCTTTTTATTCTTTTCCATGATTGAATTGAAAAATGCATTGCAAATACTCATCACCATTAATGGCTCCTTGTTGATGGCTAGCGAGTTTTCTATTTAATTTTAAAGCTAATAAAAATTTTGTATAAAAATCCTACTGTTTTAATCTTACAGGCATACCACTAGAAACTTGTTGATTCTCATGTTTATGCCATGATTGGAAGTAACAAATCATGTAAGGGCCCATTCTAAAAACCCCATTTCCTTTAATGGCTTCTTAGGGAGGAAAACAGCATGCTGCCCACTTAAAGGATAGGGCATTTTGTGTGATTTCACTGTTGATGGAAATTGACTACATTTGTCCTTTGGTTGGAGGCTGGCGAGTTCCCTTGGGTTGCAAATTTTATTGGTGGTTGGCGGTGCTTGGTATTGAACTAATGGGCAACAACATCGGTTTCTTGATTAAAGGTCGACATTAATTGTTGATCACTTGGTGGCTAACAAGCTGTCTTGAAATTTTGGTGAATCTGTATTTGATTGGAGGTTGGTAGGCCACATTGAGCTAATGTTTTTGATTGAGGCCAGCAAATTTTCTATTTAATTTAACGCCGACAAAACTTTCTTAACAATCATTTCTTCTTACTCTTGCAAGCACGACATTAGTAGCTTGTTAGTCCACATGTTTTGCTTTGATTGAATGAGGATTGTGAATAAACCATGTAAAGAAAAATCCATTCATTGTTTGCACTTTCCTAAGAATGAAAACACCGTGCTGCATACTTGGGAATAGAGTGTCTTGTATACGTTGAAAATTGGCAACATGCTGATGGTCGATGGAACAACTCGAAAATGTTATTTTTTCTTTCTTGATTTTTTTTGTTTGATTAGAGCTGGCGAAATCAGCTTATTCCTATTATTTGTTGCCTAGTCAGAAACTGATGATGCCCTTCACTCAATTGTGTATCAAGCGATGCTTATTGATTGCTTGGAGGCCAATGAGGCCTATTGTTTGCTTTGGGCAGCAATATTCAAATGATTGAGGGGCGACACTGCTTGGTATCCAATTGATAGCCAGTAAAACAACTTGAAAACCATCATGTTTTTATTAAATTTATAACCGACTAGCTCCAAAGAGTTGCTGATTTTGTTAGGATCAGACAAAGAGGGGTCAATTTGGGGCGCATTGCCCCTAGGACCCCCAACTGGGGCTGCCACCCTGGGCCTCGCTATTAGAATGGATTCCTCAGTAAATGCACCTTGTTGGTGAAGCCTAAAACTTTGTGAATTATATTTGTTGATGGTCCAATTGTTTAAGTCTAAAATGGATCTAATGAACTCTCATGCACATGGCTCTGTTGACACTACTAAGTCTATTAATGGATTGCAATCTTCTTTTTGTACTTCTTTCAAGCATTAGAACTTAGATTTTGGTTCTAGTATCTTGAATTGTTTATCCTTACTTGATCAATCTAACTGAACAATGTATGTTGCTGACTGAACAATGCTATATGCATTATCTTGATCACTCAGTTTGACTTGTGTTTTATTTTGTTTTGACTGTTCTTGTTGATGGATCCTAAGCAGCTTGTTTATTCAAGCTGGAAGTCGAAGCTACAATATGACTGATTTCTTCACTACCCTTGATGCAATGGGAGGTGGTGCATCTACAGAAGCAACCTCACAAAGGGTTGGGGTAACACCTCTAGTAGAAAACACTTTGGAAGTGCTTACTATTATTAGATCTAATCAAACATAAGTGGACAATACTCCTCGCCATCATGCATCCAACGACTAAAGTTTCTATTTCTAGAGCTTAGAGAGGAGAATCAATTCCTACTCCATCTGCATTTGCTTCCCAAAAGTCTACTAGAACTAGATTTGATATGAGAAAGGCTGAAACTTCTGAAACCCAAATAAGAAATCCTCATAAACAATGTTCTATTGAGGGCAGAGCAGAGAGGCCATCTGCTAAAAACCAAAAGATGCAAAGTATACCCCGTTCATCTGCAACTCCTCGGGATTCTTCTAGAGATAGAGTTAACATGGAGAAAGCTCAAATTCCAAAAAGTCAATTAAGAAATTCGCATAAGCGATCTCTTAATAAGCCTAGGAGAGGTAGGTCAGTTAGCTCTCATCGACAAAAGAGGCATTGCCAAGCAAGGGTTATGGATGAAGAAGAGAAGGACCAGGTTCTAGAACCAATCCCTAAACATGTTCATTTATGTGATATGACGTTTATCCTCTCACAAGGAGTTACATCAAGCGAGGAGAACAAAAGAATATTTGCCTGGAAACACTAAAAGTGAAGAGGGCATTAGTTTGTACTGCCAATTTGGGCCTATGCAACATAAGTCTACGAGAGATCTTTGAGTGTTTGGTTGCTACTTTATAAAGAGATTCACCATTATCACCAGAAAAAAAGAATACTATTCCTGCGGGGTATTTAACTAAGAAGGCTTTTGTTATTGTGGATGAAGGAGAGAAGTTTGATGGGGTATTCTTAGCATTCATCAATAATAGCAAAGTCCCTAATTATGACATAGTGGAGACTCTTCGAAAGCTAGCCACCATTTCTAAAGGCTATAAATTACAAAGAACCATAGATTTGAAATAGTTTCATGGCTTCTTTGTATCATAAGAAGATTTCAAGTATTGAGCTTATCATCTAGCTCTCATTCATGAGTATGTATTAGAAAGTGTTGGAATATATGATGTCACATTGGCTTCCTATGAAGGCTTTCACTGGTGTGGTAAAATCCAAGAGGTCTTTCTACAGTTCTGGTCTTTAGTAAAATACTCTTTTCATTTCTCTTTTTTGTGAAATAAGCATAATCTTATGGGATCTCATTGCTATGTGTGGTTTGTCAGTGATAAGAGAACCCTTTGATGAATATGTGGCTAGAAATTAGGAGCTTGCAACAATCTCATGTTGCTTAGATATATATTTTGTTGCTTAGATATATATATTTTGTCATGTCTTTTAAATTTTAACTTAGGAACCAAATTGTCTGTGACATCTGATCAATATCACTTTCTAACAAAAACCTAGTGATCCCTAATAGATACAGGACTCATGTAACTTGCGACATTTGAAATGTGTTAATATGATTAGGTTGTGCCAGAATTTGGATGCTCATTCCCTTATGCTAAGTTTAATCTACTATAGCCCCTTTATTTAAAATTCATTACCAACTAGCGAGGGTAAAGCTTGACCAGCCCCGTAAATTTAGCATAAGGTTACATTTTTCCAAAATTGAAATTTAATGAGCAATTCTAAGAGTAATGGAGGATTTTTACAAAATAAATCTTGTAAGTTTGACTAATTTTGAATTAGACCTTGTATTTTGCATATTTATAAAATAGACGTAAAAATTTTAGATCAAACCCTATAGTCAAAGTTGTTATATATAAATCCATTAGCTATTGGGTATGTTTTACAAGAATTTAAAACTTTTAGAATTTATTTTGCAAACACACAAAACTCGGGTTATAATTTACAATTAGACAAACTTAATTTTAATATCCCATTTTTAGTTTTATCTATATTTAGAATGGTTTTATTGGACTATTTCTACCAAAAATAGTTTTCTTACAATATGATTTTTGGGTTCCAGACTTGACTAAGATGTATACATATACTATGGATTAGTATACTATTGCAAATTTTAATTCATGTTTATCTTTAACTTTCCTTGAGTAAAAAAAAATGAAAGAGACAAGGGTAAAATAAATACAGAGAAATACCAATAATATGACAAATGATGTTAACGATAAAATAAATAAAGATAAAATAAGATTTTGTTTGGTACGAAAAGATAGGAAGAGATTATTAAAGATATATAGGTGATGATAAAAAAAATGAAGATTTTAAAAGTAGGTAAATGTTATATATAAGATTTTAGAAAATAGACCCTTTTATGATGGTAAACTTTTGCATGGTTTATGGAAAAATATTTCTTATTACTTGAGCACATTTCTCAATTATGGCACAAAATAAATAAGGAAAATTTTGACTATTAAATTTCTGCAATAATGACATATTAGCCAACAACATTCTATCTATAATATATGTAATCCATGTTAGTTTTAAGAATGTTTGTACATTGGCCTCCATTAGGTGACAATGTCCCTCCACATGGTTCCAAGTTCTTCGTGGCTTGTCCCTATCACCAATTCCACCAATGCATGGCATACATAACTTTTAATTAGTAATTTCTTAAATCTCTTTCTTTTTTTAACCAAGTAACCTAGTTCTGTGAAGGCCTAACCCATCTCCATACACAGTGTCTTTCCCTTTTATTCGTGAACATCCTCACGATCCACTGAGATATCTTTTCTAAATTTGGGCACTGTCATTTAATAATTGTAATTCCATGTTCTCTTTTGAATTTTTGTGAAAAGGGTTTCTAAAAATGTCATTGTATTTTATTATAATAGACTAAGTAAATTAGCTGTTTTAAAGCTTTTTTTGAAATTACTTCAAGACGAAAATTCTAAATAACCTGAATTTCACTTAAATGTCGCTGATAGAAATTTTACAAATAAAGCTGGAACAGGGTTGTAATTCCAACCCAACGAAGCTTGATCCAGGCTGCACCCTCAGATGTTGTCCAAAATACAATCAAATGTGAAACTGATTGCTTAATTTAAAAAATTCCAGAGAAATAATCATTCTCTTATACCTTCAATTAAATGGGTTTGAATTTACCCTGAACTGAGCAACTGCGGCATTTTCAGATGATCCATCTCTACCTTTGTGCCTGGCCCATTTTTATGGGCTTGAGGAATTCTTTGTCGGAGCTTGCAAGCCTTCTTTGAGCCACCCAATGTCGAGCCTAAAACAGAGCTGAATGACTCATGATTAGGTCAACAATTAGGTTAATAAAATTGGATTGAACTTAATCTGATTTCTAAATCGGATTGAATTACGGTTGATGTTCAAACAATTTGATTAATCCAATCAACCCAATTTTTCCATTCTTTAATATATTTCTTTGGCTTTCAATGATTAATTACTTTTCAACTTCTTCTCCTTCTACCTAGCGCTTTCTACCTGTAATTACTCCCCAGGTCCTTTCCTTTTATTTACAAACAAACCTATCCTCTACTTTCATCTTGTCTAATTAAAAATAAATGTCTATTAGATATAGGTAGTATCGGTTCAAGAATTATAAGGATACACTCTTTTTTTATGGTTTATGAAATGTTTTAGAAGTATCACTATATTTTATTCTGATATGCTCCCTAAATTAATTATTTTGAAAATTAATTCAAGATAAAATTTTAAACAACTAAAATTTCAATCCAATTTCAACCCAAAATTTTACTAATAGAATTAAGCTTAAGAGCGGCTTTAAAATTTAAAAATAGACTTACAATTGAAGTTTTACGGAGAAAATTAAGTTGGGATTCGACCCAGCCCAAGTTGACCCAGCTTGCACCCTAAGAATTTGTGACATTTTTTTGGCAATGGTGGCAATTAGAGAGTGGAAGTGCCAGCCCACGTATCCCTTTGCTGGGGAAGTGGAAGTTATAGTAGACATGCAAGGCCACGTGTCAACCCATCCCTAAACTAAATCCCATCCTATCCAGCTCACCCCCAACTAAACGCCACACGATGTTCACGTTACATTTACATGCTACTTGGATGTAACAAACATACATGCAGACAGCAACACTAGTTTTCGCCGGTTCAAACCCTAATTTAAAATCTAAACCGTTCATAATATTAATCCTATATGAAATGTCTAGTATACAAAGTATCAGGGAAAATATTGATTATTCTATGCAAAAGAAAAGAAAAAACAGTGGACGTAAATGGTTTTGTTGACCCCCCATGTAATTGGCTATTTTATCTAGATTTTCAATTGAAACTTTTAGTATAGTTATAGTAAAATACGATGTTGATTATGAGAGGAATCGATTTATCATGAGAGCTTCGAACTAAATTTCAGAGGCTTACCGGTTCTGTTTCTGAGGCAGCGGACCGCTGGATTCCATTTATCTACATTTTAGATTTGAGCGAGTCGAATGAAGCTAGAAAAAGCATGATTGGAAATAAATGCAACTCATCTTCTAGACGCCTCTCGTCACATCCAATTCCCGGCTCCATCCGGCGCACTACTAGAGCAGCTTCAGCTTCGGTACTCCGGCGGGACGTGATGGATGGTATACAGCCACTAAGCAATTAAAGTACCCTGGGATTGCGTACGCTAGGGGATCCACTCCAACTGAACAGGTGAACTTCTACATGCAGTAGTTTAAATTTATTTCGTGCCCACACGTACTCGAGCTTGCATATTCAAATCTTTGATCTATTTATTTACGTCTGTTGGACGGTAAAGATGAAAATATTCGTTACTGATCGTGAAAACATCTAAATTTTGGTTGTCTAATGCAGTAAAATTGTCTGCCACGACCTAGTTGGGGCTAGTTTTCTTCGATGGTCAGAACCTCGACCATTTCGAAACGCCTGTGTATTGAGAGAGTTCTGCAGCCAGAGCATCCAAAAGCTACCGAGAAGTGGGATTGGATGGAGACTGGAGAGTGTCAAAATCCGTCGCCCGAATCAGATTGCAAATGGACGGTCCTCGTTTCACCTCATCTCACGCCAGGTCGGCTGCATGCGTCGTGGGCTAGACATGTCAATGGGCTGGGTGGGCCCCCCCATGCTTGACGAGCGCAGAGCCGAAACAAAAAATAACAAAAAGGACGAATCGTCCACATCCCAGAGCACCGTCCAACGTGGCATGCTTTCTCGGGAGGCGGACCTCTTTGTCGTACATTGACTTTGCATTGCTTAGAAAGAGTTTACCTGGTGTCTAATGTCTATTGACAATCATAAAAAACAGACAATCAATGGTAAAAAAAAAATAAAAAAAATAAAGAGGAAATATTTGTTGAAAAAGTATAATTCGACGACTTTTGTACTTGAGAAATTTTAACTATTCATTTATTTAATGAAAATATGATATAAATTAATGTTGAGTAATTGCTCTCTCTGAATGATCATGGGAGTCCCGACTTTGGGTCTTTGTGGTTCAAAAAAGCCCATATATAAATATCAGGATCGTAATGGTAAAGTATTGCCTGCTCAGGGTCCATTAATCTTACAACACCTTACCCTTTTATAGTTGTCTCTCAAACCATTCTCACAAAAAGAGCTTCAACCAGCCTATATATAAATGTAGAACTCCTCTGTTAACCTGGTAATGTGGGAATATATTATATTTAAAGCTTATTTTTCATATGATGGGATGAATTTAAGATATTAAGTAAGCCCAATCTTACAAGATAACAAATTTACTCTTTGTTGAGTAAATGCGCACTTGATTAGACATGGATTAAAATGGATTTGTGGACTTTGGATGTGAAGAGTTAAAGAGTTTTCCATTCAATGCGTAGAAAAGTGTCTTAACCAATCATTAATTTAGGTAGGATCAGCGTTATTTGGATCACGAACAGTTGCGCGTCCATTCATCACGTGGGGAGGTGATTGATTCATGGGTGGACGTATTTGTGCAGGTAGATGCTGATACATGACATGCCGTCAATAAAAGAGTGACAAATGGGTGAGTGAGGCCATTTTCCAGCCCATTTCTGTCTATAGATCATGTGCCCATCAACACCATCTGCTGGAAACATCTTATCTGCTTGTCATCTCTTGGGTGGGCATCTACCTATTATCCACCCAATATTGGTTGGAAAGTTTTTAAGGACTCCCAGTCAATCTACCATATATACCTCAAGTCCTTGATAAGTGGATTACGATAGCAACTGCACCCCATCCACAATTCTAGTGGGAGAAGGGGAAGCATTAAGAAGGTAGGAAAACTCTTTAATTAATATCTTAAAGCCAAATAGCTCATGAGCTATTTAGGCCAATCTATAAGCTTCTATTTACAGATTTTCCTGCTCGGATTACATGAAATAATTTTGCTATGAATTAAGCTTTCTAATGGATCATTGACTGAATTCAATTCACAAACTAATAATTTTCTGTTTTCAAAACCTTGTCGCATATCATTTTGGGCCTTTAATTTTACATTTCCCACTTAGGGCCTTCAACTTGAATTCTCTTTAATTTTTCCGACAGGAGCAAGTTTTAATTAGCCTTTGCTACATATGCCCAAATGGGCTCTTTTTTTATTTTCCCACAGCTAAATATATATAATTATAGGTAATTAGTTATTATAGGTACACCATGTACTCTCCATGCAAGTATTTGGGTGAACTTTTATTAATTAGATAAGTTTTACAATTCACAGAAGTAGGTTTGAGAAAGAATTACAATTTACGATTACATGGATTGATTACTCTTGGGTATGTTTGGATAGGGTGCATTAGAGTGTAAAGTGTATTGAGAAAAAAACAAAACAATATAAGGAATAATAGAAGTGTAATTAGAGTCTGGTTCAACCCGAACTTGATTAACCCAATAAGAAAATGAGTTGGTTTATAAAATTCGGGTTAGAAAAATAGGGTGAACCCGACCTTAGTTTTGAAACAAGGTTGATCGGGGTTAGCTGATTATTCATTCGCCCTATCTTTTTGTCATCTTCTCATTTTCTTATATCCTAGCCCATCTCAATGACTCACAAAGGTTATACGATAATCAAATTACAAATAGTAAAAGTAGTATCGGGATTGACTTTTTCCCTTTCCTTCAAATATTTTGAGGTGTTTGCACTATAATTTAAATTGATATAGAAGTTGGACGATCAACAGATAACAGATATATACGAAATATTTTAATTTCCCCGAACACGCACGATCACATGCACACACAAAAATTTATACAGTCACTATCTACGGGCACTGGGGTTATTTGTGTCTGGACTTTTATCTTTTTTGGGGGGGCTTTTATTATAGATTGTGACTGAGTATGTCTCTGGTTTAATTCAACGAATCATTCCTTTATTTTCATTTATTTTGAACTACAGCGTCCTTATAGCAGCCAACGGTAAATTATAATGGCCCTGTACAGCAACTTGTTAATCTGTTCTCCTTGGTCCATCAACTTCCTCATAGGAATCATTAATGTTGGTAGCATGTTGCTTTTATAAATACCTTATGTTAAAGATACATTGTTCCCCTTTAAATTTCGATTTGTTTTAGAAACTTTATTTGTATGCCTTTATTTATTTTTGTTTTGCATAATTTTTTTAAATTTAATATTAAAATTAAAATTATAGTTACCATAAATACCCATTTGAAATAAATCTAGAATAAAAAATTAATAAAATCCAAGATATTAAATTGAATTTTCAACCCACTCATCAACATGAGAGTTAACCCAATTTGCTTAGGGTTGGATTAAGGTTGGGTTGGGATTTAAAAGTATGATTAAAGTTAGGGTTGGGTTGAGTTTTTACAAATAATATTAAGGTTAAGTTGAGTATTGTATATTAAGGTATATTTTTGGAAAGGTAGATGGATGATTGTAAGAATAAGAGTGAATGATTAAAAAATAGAGAATAAATAGGATAAAAGTGTAAAATGTATAAAACATAATTGAAATGTTAATAATGATTAAAATATAGTATCTGTTTGCCAAAAGCCTATTTGGTTGAAGGTGTATTAGGGTTTGTATTAGAGGTATATAGTTAGTACAAGCCCATGCATACATGTGTATTTATCTTGTCGCAGTCCAGCCCAAAAATAACATAAATAGATATCATTTTTAAACCAAGGGTGAATTCTCTCTAGACCTATTGCACTTGAGATAATACACAACCACATAAATAACCATAAATAAAAATAAATAAAAATGTCTGTCAATTCCACGATACAAGTCTCATACAAAGATAAATAAAAAATATGTCTTTAACAAATACTTGGAATGACATTGAACATCATCTACCCCTTTTCACCACCTACTAATGCACTCTATAGGCTGCATTCTTTGAAAAATAAAGCAAGAAGGGGTGAGTCATAAGCTCGTTAAGAAGGATAGAAGCAAATAGCACATATATCAAAAATAATTTATATCGTGTATTAATATCAATACATGTCATATTCCAGGCTATCCTAAGAAGGCAACTCCACTGGCAATATGCACATATATTTCAGGCCAGCTTGAAAAGGTAGCTCCACTGGCAATATAAAAAACTTATCTAATATTGTACACTCTAGGTCACCCAGGCCAATCTAATAAGAAAATAGTTCTACTGGCGAGCTCAACTGGTAGTGTCATATCAACATAATGCACTTTAGGCCACCCAGACCAATCTATAAGGAAGACAGCTCCACCCGTGAGCTCAACTGGCAACACAATTAAGCTCATGCAATTCATTGGACAATAATAAATAGTCTATCTTAGACCATAATCAGTGTAGATCAGTTAATCATACATTGATTCACTTAATACAACCCCTTTTTTCACAACTGTCCAACAAAATGCATAATTTAGCCATCGTTTTGGTAATCTAACCCTTCTACTAGTTCTAGAATATTCAAAAATCTTAAGATCAACTATCTGATTATTCAGAACAATGATCGTGGGGCCCAAAAATTGATCAATCAAATTTGATCATTCAATCTTATATGATTTAGCCATCTTTTGAATAATCTGACCCCTTCCATTGGGTCAAGAAGGTTCAAAAATCTCAAGATCAACTATTGGATCATCCAATTTGGAGTTCGTGGGGTCATATCTCATCAAAATAAATCTGACCATTTGATCACTCATGATCTAGTCATCTATTAGTCAAACTTACCATTATATTGAATTTAGAACATCCAAAAACCTCAAAATCAACTATTAAATCACCCAAATCTGAAATCATATGGTCTAGATATGCCTACACGATATAGACCATTCGTTCATACAGTCACCTGATGCCTCCGGATGTCGCCGCCACCACTTGGGCTCGGGTGCCTGGGCCGAACGTGGTCTGAGCCCACTCACGCTGGTTGCCGAATGCTGTCGTCGTCACCACCTTGCCGGGCAGTCCTTCATCATCAGCACTGCCGTCACCTGGGTGGGCTTCCTTTGTGGGCTCGGCTCGCTAGGCTAGTTGCTGCAAAGGACGTTGGGCTAAGCCCGATTGTTGCTGTCGTGGGCTGGCCTGGTGCTACAGCCCTGGGTTGGCCCGGTTACAAAATGTCCAGAGTTTTTATTTTTAATCTTGATTAAAAATCATATTTTCTTAGATTTCTTAATTTTCTAAATCTTAGAAATTAATTATAAGTATTCAATAAAATACCCTAATCAATCTAGGGTGGCCCATCAGTGTTTTATGGCCCAAAAATCTGAGGTTTAATGATTTTTATAATTTTCACTTTTAGTTAGATTTAACTAATCAAATGACATTGTGTCAACCCCAAATTCTATCATAGCCTAATTACATTATTTGCAACATATATGTAATAGTTCAAATCTTGCAAAAATTATCCACAATAAAAACCAAAAATCACATTTACGTGAACAGTGATTTTACAGACAGTTTTGAATATTTTCTTTTCTAAACTTTTTAATTTTTTTATTTTGTGCATATCTCCATATACATGCATTTTTTCATGAATTCAAGCCATAAGATATACTTTCATTAGTGAGAGCTTCAATTTAAGCCCAATATTCAATATTTAATTTCTGCAAGTGCAAGAAATACATAAAAATGTATATCTAATGTACATATCATTTACGTTACAAATCACTAATTATTTCTCATCTAAAATTCATGAAAATTCACATAGCATCTAAATACATGTATAATAGATATAATAGATAGTTCAGATTCATAATCCAAATTTTACAAATTATCTAAAATTAATGTTTTTGTTTCGCTAATGTTTTAACTTAAAATATTAGATTTTCTCTGTCCATCTAATATGTATGATCTAGATCCGTTTGGCTCCTTATTTTTCACATTAATCTTGCATATACTTCGCATCCATTTTGGCTAACATAATATATACAACAACATATTATGCATACAAATTTCTTGGATTGAAAATTACATAAAACAGGAGGATCTATCTCACTCAACTCTATGACGACGCATGAAGGTTTCTGATTGTTTCTTTTCTTGATCATGGTGTTTCCTGAGCAACAACACCTCCTCTCTTCTTCCGCAGTGTCTCCTCTCTTCTCCTCTCTCCACTCTCTCCCTAATATGCAATTTTGGAAGAAAAGCACGCATCTTAACATGATTCATGCAAATCATTAAAATAAAATAAAATAAAACTAAATAATGTGATCCCATTTTACGCTGTCTCCCCACGGCCCATGCGAAACATGTCATTGCCCCTCCCACGCGCCTCACGTGGGAGGGGTTTAAATCGGATTATTACATATCCAAACACACTCTTATTTTTATATGTATAGGGATCTTAATATTACTGATGCCATGTTGTTTGTGTGGAAGAGAAAAGTACTAAAGGCATTTTTTATGCACAATTTTAGCAAACCATGGTCAATATTAACCCTTTTGTAATTGATAAGAAATTTACGAGCTATGTTCCAATTATTTTCAAACTCTATGCAATATAAAAAATCTATGAAACTAACTAATAGTCTTCTGATCAAAAAATTTTGTAGAAAAGTATGAAAAATAGTTTTTATCTTCAATTATTAGGATTTGCTCTCTAGTATACAATTCCCACAAAAAGCACCTCAATAAGTTACCATAAGGCCGACATAGTACATATAAGTGTCAGGATGACCCCTCTTATCCGGGCGATGTGGGATATCACAATTCACCTCTCTTGGGCTCCAATATCCTGGTTGAACACACCCTCATTCCTAAGTTTTTGGGGGTCAACTCTAATACCATAATTTTTGAGAAATCTAAACCATTGAATGCCTTTCTTGTATTGGTATTTGCCTAAGGTAGTGATCTCTGGGTTAAAGGATTTTGATTGGATAGTAAAAAGTAAAAATTTCATAATATAAAGTTTTCATCAATTTTAGCATTTTTGGATCACAGATATCCAATCGGTTTATATAAGAAGTTTATTATATTTTTAGAAACTTATGGGTGAAATTTCAAGTAATTTAGAAATCTAGAAATGCATTAGAATTGTAGTTTTTAATTGCATGCAAATAGGGGACAAAACTCTTGAAATTTTACACAAAATCCCCCTTGGAATTGCACGTGGGCTAACCCATAGTCAAGCCCAACACTAAAATAGTCCAGGCGCTGTAGCGACCATGATTGATATTGTAGCGAACAAGCCTGAAACTGTAGCAAACAGGCTTGGCATTGTAGCGCCCAATGCCAGACAAGCCCAGGCATGTAGTCTAGCCGCTAGTTTGCAAGTGCGATCGAACGGTCAGAAATGACTTTCATATTTTTAGACCCATGATCTCCAATTTGGATAATTAAATAATCTATTTTGAGATTTTTAATCATTTTGTATCTAATAAAAGGGTCAGATTGTCCAATCAATGACTAGATCACAAGGTTTTTGATGGCCAGATTTAGTTTGATGATGTATGGATCCCATGATCTTTGATTTGGACAATCATATAGTCGATTTTGGGATTTTTAAATGTTTTGGATCCAATAAAATGGTCAGATTACTAAAATAATGACTAGATCATATATTTTTATTAGATAGCTGTGAATGAAGGGGATTTATTGATGTGGATTAATGTGTGGTCCACTGATCTAGATTGGTTATGATCTAAGATAGATTTTTATGATAGTTTTCTAGTAAATCATTTGCATGGGGATAAATTACTATGTCATTGACGCTGCTAGTGGAGCTCACCGGTGGAGCTACACTATAATTGGGCTGGCCCGGGTGGCCTAAAGCGTAGGAGTGGGACAAATGATGTGGTTAGTTGCACTACCAGTTGAGCATCGGTGGAGCTGCCCTATGAGTGGGATGGCCAAGTAGCTTGGAGTGCAAGAGAGATTAATTGAGCCTGCTAGTGGAGCTGCCTTACTTGTGGGCTGGCCCGGATAGTCTAGTTGATAAAGAAAATTGTCAGATTGTCAGTAAAGTTATCTTCTTAGATTAGCCTGGAATGGGACATGTACGAATGATTATACAGGATATGAGCTGTTGTGATGTATATATTAATTTCATCTATCCTACTTACTAAGTTTATGACTCACCCATTTGTTATTTTATTTTTCTTAGAGAATGTCACTCTGGGAGCGAAATAGTTTGTGTT
>JAYJMB010012184.1:0-47750 GCA_036873735.1 Pouteria campechiana
AACCCCCCCCCCCCCCCCTTCTTTAGCTACCATCTATCTAGGTAATAACAATTGGTATTAGAGTAGGATTCACTAGTTAATTTTATATTACCAGTCTATTAACCTATGAAGTGATCCAAATGGTTAGCATATTCCACAACACATCTACTGAAGGATAATCCACTTCCAGACCTCCACTTTTTGATGAAAATAATTATGGGTATTGGAAGATGATGATGCAAAATTTGTCGATCGCCATAGATTACTAATTGTGGCTTGTAGTAAAGAATTGGAAAAATGTTACAAATATAGAAGATAAATATGCACAAGAAGATATTCAAATAATAGAATGTGATGCTAAGGCAAAGAATTGTCTTCACTGTGCACTATTTTCATCTGAATTTGAAAAGATTTCCATTTATGATTAAGCTAAGAAAATTTGGGATAAACTTCAGGTAACACAAAGTTACAAATCAAGTAAATGAAACTAAAACTAATATTCTAGTGTAGGAATATGAAGCCTTCTCCATGAAGGAGTCAGAAATTGTTTCAGAAATGTTTGGAAGGTTTCAAAAAATTACCAATGGACTAAAAAGCCTGGGAGAGAAATATGAAGAACCCAAGTTATTTAAAAAGATCTTGAGATCTCTGTCTAGATTTTGGATGCCTAAAGTAACTGCTATCTCGAAAGCAAAAAATCTGGATAAAATGATAGTTGAAGAACTCATGGGATCACTTATGACCCATGAAGTCTTAATGAAGCAAAAGGTTCTAGATGAATTCAAAGGTAAGAAGATTGCTTTACAAGCTGATTCGGAGAATGAGGAATCTCTAGAAGAAGTCTCAACGAGTGAAGATGATGAGTATATGACAATCATAACCAGAAGATTCAAAAATATGATCAGAAAGAAGAGATTTGGTAACAACTCTAAAAGCAACAACAAGAGCAAAGAAAAGAAAAAGAAGATTCCAATATGTTACAATTGCAATAAGTCTGGGCACATGAAGTTTGACTGACCAGAACCAGATAAAAAATAAAAAAATAAGAAGAAAATATATAATTCTTTGACAAAAAGAATATTTCAAACAATAAAAATTTCAAAAGAAGAAGAAAGTCATGGCTACATGGGAAATGCTGGAGAATATGATGTAAGAAAGCTCAAGTAAAATAGAAGAAGAAATTGAAGCACAATTCAATTCGCTCAGCTCTAAAGAAAGAAATTAGGAGGAGCATCATATAGGAATAAGCTAAATGTTCATCCATGAAGATGAGGTAAATTTGAATGATCTAGAAGAATTATTAGATGAATTATATTCAAATTTCAAAACTTTAAAAGCTAAATATAAGGAAACAAAAATAGAATTATAAAGAACAATCTATGAATGCTCTAAGTTAAGACAAGAAAATACTCAGCTCAAGACTAACTAAAACCTTAACATAGAACTTGAGGAAACAAAAGTAGAAAATCATGCTCTTAGAAAAAAAACATTGATCTCTACTTTATTTAAACTATACGCAAAGAAGAAAAGTAGAGAAAACTAAAGAAAGAAAATAGCAATCATGGAAGAAAATTAGAATCCAAACAGAACCTGATTTGGGTACTAACAAATGTTGATAACATAATGAATACAAAGATATCTCTAGATAATAAAATAGTAATATCTAAAAAGCAATGAGTACCAAAATATTCTGCTACTAACCCACTATGACCCATTCCTAAATGGGTACCAAAAATTATAGCTTGAACTTATTATCACAGGTGTGCTTGAGAGCCACAAGGAGTAATAAATAGTAAATTGATAGTGGTTGCTCAAGACACATAATAGGGGAGGAGGAGCTATTCATAGAATTAAAAGCTAAAAATGGAGGAATAATTACCTTTGAAGATAATATAAAAGGTAAAGTGGTTGGGATTGGTAAGATCATCCAACCTCATTCTAATACTATTTCGAATGTTTTACTTATAGAAGGATTAAAACACAATCTTTTAAGTATTAGTCAATTTTGTGATAATGGTTAAAAGGTTGTTTTTGAATCACATATATGTTCTATGATAGATAGTTTAAATTCAGTTGTAGTACTTGTTAAAAGGTGCAAAAATATGTATTTAGTAGATTTGAGTGATATCCAAGTTAAATGTCTTGATGTGAATAATGAAGAATCCTTGTTATGGAATAGAAGACTAGGACATGCCAACAAGTTCATGATTGAAAAACTATACAACAAAGATCTTGTTGTTGGCTTACCCAAACTAAAGTTTTACCAAAATGAATTATGTGATGCTTGCTTAAAAGGAAAACAAGTTAGAAAATCATTCAAATATAACAAAGAAGTATACACAACCAAACCACTTTAAATGCTACACATGGATTGTGAGACCCTGAATTTTCTGAAATAAGAAGAACTATTCTATAGCATATAAAGGAACTACATATATATGATTTGTAATATAAATGGAAGAGTCATGATAGGTGTCATGGAGGAATTGAGTATTATGAGATACATGAAGAAATTTCAGTGTTAGAAAAGGATAGAATATAGGATAGGTGGACCACATGTGTCTCTGTTAGTATGCACCGCCAAAGTATTATAAGGGGTGGGGCTTAAAATGCTCCACCGGCTCCATCCTTCACTCCATTCATTTCCAGCCCTCCCCTTTCATTTCCAAGTTCAGAAAAACTTTGTTTCACATGGAAATTGACAGATTAAGTTGGGTAAATTAATGATAACCATTTTAGCAATACTCTAAGCAAATACTAAATCTAGCAAATTGAGATCGTGGAAGTTGAAGAATAGATTGGGGTTTCATCTTTCAACTGGATTAAGTGGATTTCAATTGGAGTAAAGTAAGCGGTAAGCAATTTCCATCATCCACTAATAGATTGTAGTCGCTGGAATTTCTGAATTTTGGATTTTAAAAGTAAATCTTTAGAATTGAGAAGTTAGGGTTTAGGGAAAATATAAGTTGAGTAATAGAATGGATGATTGAATTGTGAATTATAGTGTAAGTCCCATTAATATCTTTTTATACATAGTTTGGGATAGAAATTCCAACTTGTGAATAATAAACATATTGAATTTTAGAAATTGCACTCTAACTATTTGATGAAATGGTACAAAAAGGAATATGGTATGATTAATCTATATTAGTGAATCTGTGATCATTGTTTTTCATTGAAGGTTAACCGAGAAAGTGGGTTATCCTTAAATAGAATTAGGTGATGGAATAAGACTGATAAGTAGTAAATTTCTGCACTTTAATGATTAAGGGATATATGCTTTGAATGTAAGAGTCCCAAATTGGGAATTCGGACTTGGCCATCTAAGGATCATAGTAAAAGAGAAGCGTGTTTGATACACACAAGGTAAGCAGGTTTATTTGCTTAAGTACTTCTTTTGAAATTTGGATTTTTCATCATTGATATTTTTCATCATTGATAATGTTCAATAGTATTATGAGTTAATTTTGGCATGAAGTTAGTCTATTATACTTTAGACATGGGCAAACCAAATAGATTGTGTAATGAGAAGTGTGGAACGAAGGAGAAATAAGTATGGATGAAAGAAATGAATATAATTGAGACGTAATCTAGTGCATGTGAAGTATTGTGGACTACACTAAAGGTTATGCACTCATCACATGATATAAATGGGAGAGTATTGTTTATTAAAGCATTTTAATGGATAGTTGGGAAGAAGAGATTAAACTCAAGGTTAAATAAAGTGAAATAAGAAGAAATTAAAGTGGTTAAATAAGAAATATTGGGAATAAGACAATAGGGCAAATTTTCATGAGAAACAGGTGGCAATAGGGACCTTGTCGGGGTAAGGAAGTCTCTTATTGCGGCAAGAAGCTCAAAAAATTGCAAAAAGGGAAAACAACAGAGACTCTGTTGCGGCAAGGTAGTCCCCTACCACGGCAAGACATTGTTCTGCCACGACAAGGAATGTCCCTGCCGCGGCAAGCTCCCCTTGTGAACAGTAATTTTTTTCATGTTGTTTCCTTACCACGACAAGACATTCCCTTACCGGGGCAAGGTGTTGCTGTGAACAGTAACTTTGCAAAATTTTGATATTTTGATAATTTAGGTATTTCTATGATTTTTTTACTAATTAAAAAGTTTGTTTATGGGAATATTTTTGAAAAAAAATTGACAAATAATGAAGACATGAGAAGAATCATGTTATGGTAATCAAGGGCTTAGCATGAGAACTCATTTAGTAAAAGATTGGTATTTGAAAGTGATGTCTTAACTAAATGTGCAATTGAGTTTGGTTACATATTTGAAAATTGAAGATATACTTAGATAATTATGATGATATGATAAACATTGAATGTTATAAGATTTATATTATTGGGTTTGATAATTGAATGAAAGTATTATGCAATGTTGAATAAATTGAGTAAGAATTTCACAATTGTCCAAGCATGAATTATAGTAAATTAGGTTTGGACACCTATCGAGACGGCCATTTGGTTATTGGGATCTCGCCCTTGTTAGGGTTTTGTTGTGGATACCACCTCTCTTGGCAAAGATGCTTGATCAACCTATCATTTATGAGACTCCTCTAATTACTTAGTAGGTGTAAGTGGGAAACCTATGATCCCTAAGTTATAGTGAGGGTGAGATATTTCAAGTCTCATAACATTCGTAACCAAGGTAGTAGGAAAAACTAGAGTATACTGAATTTGTAAGAAAGATGGTCCATTTGATTGTAATATTGTGCACTTGGTTTGATTGATAGCCTCCTGAATATGGTACTAGTTGTTTGCATGCAAAATACAGTGAATGATTGGAAATGAAAGGAATGCATTAGAAAGGAAGCAAATTTAAATGTAAATAGACACAATCAAATATAGTAGACATCGTAGTAAATTTATATTGAGAAATTTGTTACTATATGTACTCAATCCATGATAGTATAGTTCTATTGTAATCATATGAATTTTATTACATACATTCTATAATTTACTCATTGATTTAATTTATGCCTGCTTACTGAGTTACTCAGACTCACTGTATTTTATTATGTTTTAGTTGATAGGCCAAAAGACAGAGCCTAACGAGGGGTTGGAGTTCAGGAGAGGGATAAACCATGATAATTAGAGATCCTTATCTTTGATATATATATTGGAATGTATAAAAAGTGTGATTTATTTAGTATGTTTATGGTGTAAATAATGCAAATTTAAGTGTGTGAAGTGTTTTAAGTTACTTGTCATTATCTTGTTAGATGCGAGGATGATTTCCATACACTTTACCTCTACAGTGCAAATATAATTCTGGGTGCATGTGGGTGTTTGTGCATGTTTATACAGGTTAACAGGGTAAGTTCAGGGGAGACTCTGACCAAGAGTCCTCTTGTTCTTGCTTAAGTAACGCCTCTGAAAGTAGACGTTACATGGATCTTGTTGGACTAATAAAAACTAAAGGTCTTAGAGGAAAACATTATGCATATGTCATTATAGATGACTATATTAAATTCACTTGGATAATATTTCTCACTACCAAAAATGAGACTTTTTTATTCTTTGAAACATTTACCAAGTGTATATAGAATGAACAAGATTCTCATATAGTATCCATAAGAAGTGATCATGGTGGAGAATTTGAAAATCAGAAATTCACTTTTTCTTTTGTGAAAGTAATAGAATTTTGCACACATTCTGTCAACAAGAACACCTCAGCAAAATAGAGTAGTTGAAAGGAAAAACAGATCCTTGCAAAAGATGGCAAGGACAATGTTGAGTGAATATAATTTACCTCAATATTTTTGGGTTGAAGCAATGAATACTTCATGCTACATTATTAATAGAATTTTCACTAGATCTATACTCAATAAAACTCCATTTGAATTATATTATGACAGATAATCAAATATTTCTCATTTTTACACTTTTGGTTGCAAATGTTTCATTCTTAACAATGTAAAGGAAAACCGTGGCAAATTTGATATCAAATTTGATGAAGTCATTTCCCTTTGTTATTCCATTGTTAGCAAGCCATTTAGAGTCTGCAATCTGAAAAATTAAACTATAAAGGAATCCATCATGTAAGATTTGATGAAAGTACTAACCCTCCTAGAAGGATTAGCGAAGTTGATGATGAGACAAGAAAACTTACAACATCTATGGAGAAAATAAAGATACAAGATAAAGACAATGATTCTTCACGATTAGAAATACAAAAAGATGAAGAAAAAATATATGATATGCCATCCATCAATGAGGTAAATAATAAAGGTAACAATTCCTTTCTCAAAGAATGAAGGTTCATGCATGATCATCTTGAAAACCAAGTAATTGGTGATATTTATGATAGAGTGAGAGCTAGATCTTTATATCATCAAATATGTGGTAATTTTGATTTCATTTCTCAACTAGAACCAACTTGCATAGATCAAGCTTTAGAAGATGAAAATTGGATTATAGCTATGCAAGAAGAATTGGACCAAGTCAAATGTAATAATATGTGGATGATTATTCCAAGGCCCAACCATCAGTATTTTATAGGAACTAAGTCGGCCCTTAGGAACAAATTAGATGAATCTGGTATACCGATAAGAAATAAAGCAAGATTAGTAGCAAAAGGATACTGTTAAGAGGTAGGAATAGACTTTAAAGAATCATATGCTCTTGTTGCCAGAATTGAAGCTATTAGAATGTTGTTAGTAGTTACATCTTTCATGAATTTCAAGCTTTACCAAATGGATGTCAAAAGTGCATTTCTGAATGGTTTCATTAATGAAGAAGTTTATGTAGGATAAACTCCTGAGTCTGAAGATCTTTATGATCCAAACCATGTTTTTAAACTCAAGAAAGCTCTCTATGGATTAAAACAAGCTTCTAAAGCATGGTATGAGAGACTAAGTAGATTCTTAATAGAAAAAGAATTTACTAGAGGTAAAGCAAACACCGCACTCTTCATTAAGCATGACAAAAGTAATATACTAATTATTCAAATTTATGTAGATGATATTATATTTAGTATAACTAATGATAAATTATGTGAAGATTTCTCTAAAGTAAGCAGGGAGAATTTGAGATGAGTTTAATGGGTGAGAGGAACTTCTTTATGGGACTTCAAGTAAACCGATGAAGGAAGGAATCTGTATCCATCAAGCAAAATACATTAAAGAATTACTCAAGAAATTTAATTTAAAAGAAAGAAAACCATTGGCCACACCAATGAGTACATCATTAAAATGGATAAAGATGAAAAAAATAAATCTATCTGTCAAAAAATCTATAAATGCAAGATAGGATCTCTTTTATATTTAACTACAAGTAGACCAAATATTATGTTCAATGTCTACATGTGTGCACAATTCCAGTCAGATCCTAAAGAATCACATCTAATTATTGTTAAGAGAATCTTTAAATACCTTTTAGATAGTTCAAACCTTGGTTTATGGTATCCAAAAGGTTTAAACTTTGAATTAGTCAGGTACTCGGACTTAGACTTTGTAGGATATAAGGTAGATAGCAAGAGTAACTCAAGATCATCTCTGTTTCTTGAAAGTATGATCATATCATAGTTCTCTAAGAAATAAACATCTATTGCTTTATCAACCATTGAGGCTGAATATATAGCTGTAGGTAGTTGTTGTGCATAGATTTTGTGGATGAAACAACAATTGAATGAGTATGGTTTAAAAATATGTTGATACACCTATTAGATATGATAATACCAGTGTAATAAATCTGACAAAGAATCTAGTATTGCATTCAAAAACTAAACATATAGAGATTAGACATCACTTTATTAGAGATCACGTACAAAATCATGATATTTGTTTAGAATATGTACCAACTGAAAACCAAAGAGTTGGTGGTGATCTTTAGAAAACCATCAAGTTTGCTAGTGATCTTAGAAGCTAGTAAGTTTCTTGGTGAACTTAGAAAAACCAGAAGAGTGCCGAGAGCATTATGTTTATGCCCCCTAGATTTGGAATCTAGAAGAGTGTTGGGAGCACTATTGTATTTCCATTATATGGGATATAGTGGAACTTAAAGCACAAGGAGAGCATGTCCTTGGAAGAGTGGACGTAGGGATGGGGTTCTCAAACCACTATAAAAATCATATTGTTTGTGTGTGTTTGTTTAATAGATTTATCTTTCATGCACTTTACAATTTTATTACTTATCTACAACATACCACACACTAGCACAAAAAGAGGAAAATAGTTCAATAGGGGTTACGCAATGAATTTTTATAAACCCAATTCACCCCTGTCCTCTTGGGTTAAGCCATACTGTGAGACTCTACAGACAAGTTGTTGTCCTTCTTGAGTTTTGTGGATTGTAACAAGAGGTAAGGGGATTTGTGTGATTTAATGCATGAAAAGGGTGTAGGAAATGATGTTAGGCAAAAGCCCTATCATTAGACTTGATTTCAACCATGTATTTTGAAATTGGGGGAGCTCATTTACTATAAATGGCAAATTCATGGAGACCCTATGATTTCCTTTAATGATGAATGAATCAAGGTGTTTAATTGATGGATTATGTATGTAATCCAATTGGTCTTGATGTTAGAATAGAAGGCGCCATGGATTCTTGCCCCAAATCATGTAATTAGGAGCGATTTTGCAATTTGCCAAATTTATCAAATATGAAAATTGAGAAAAATGATATTTAGGGTAAATACTAATCTTCATTATTGTGTTTAAGGAAAGAAACAGCTAGAATACTGATTTGGGGTCAAAACCCCTAATTTGACCCATGTGGAACCCTAATTTGGGATGGATGTTGCTTTTCACTAAATTGAGTGTTATGAATCATGTATTTATGATAATAAGACAAGGAAAACCTTAATGAGATGATTAGGTGCTTGTAATCCCATTGAATCTCATAAAAAATCACCCATTTTGTGATTTGGGCTAAGTTTTCAATTTAAGGCTTGGGGAAACATATTAAACTTGGGGTTGTGAAGATTAGTCTTCATTAAGGTAAGTAGGTGTTTTTCTTTTGAAAAGAATTTGTGAATGCTTGACTTGATGGGGATAGTAATTATCCCATTACATGGAGTACGGGCATCATGATTTTTATGTTGTATCAATATGTTTTCATTTTGAACTAGGGTTTGGAGGACCTTGTGGATTTAATGCTTTGAACTCTTGCTAAGAATCTAATTTTTAGATATGAGTGTTAGAAAGACAAGCTTGGTGCTTGAGTTTATGTCTAAGATGATTTCCTAGTAATGTAGATGCTATTTTTGTGTGCTAAACCTAAATTCCCCTTTGGTATGGATTCTTTGTGATTTGCATTGATCTTTGTTATAGTTTATGTGCCATGTTGGGCATGGGTTGAATTGTAGATGATTAGTCTTAGTAGTATATGTTATTGGTTGGGCCTTGGGGGCATGTTTGATGAAATATCTTAGTCATGTGGATGATAGTATATCTTAGTGATATAGTCTTTGTGACCAATATGATGGGTGAGGAATACTCACCTATGTGGTAATGCCTTAATGGCTTGTGATTATTAATGTTTGAATTACTAGATCTTTGTTTCTAGTATGATGCATAATGAACACTCACCTATGTTATAATGCCTTAGTGGCTTGTGACTAGTAATGTATGAATTATTGGATCTTTGTGACCAGTATGATTCATAATGAATACTCGCCTGTGTGGTGATGCCTTAGTGGCTTGGGATTATTAATGTATGAATTATTGGGTCTTTGTGACCAATATGATACATAATGAATGCTCGTTTGTGGTGATGCCTTAGTGGCTTGTGATGAAAAAAAAAACAAACACATATATATATATATATATAGGGGTTTGGTTTAATAATGGTGCCCACATGGAGATAACTCAGTGTGGACGCTGCTACAGCCGCAAGATCCCTCTCAACCCACTGCAGTCGTCCACCAAGCCTCCTTCGAAAGTAGAGCCTACTCACAGAGAGAATAGGTGAGAGGAACGAAATAAATTGGGCTTGTGTTTGGGTGGGGAGCCATATTCAAAAAACCCATCTCCTTGCCTTCTGCCCTCTCCCTGCATGAGCTCCCCATCGCTAGTCGAGTCATTGCTCTCTACCCTCTCCCTATCCACGCTCCCCATTGTCAGTTGAAGGAGATGCCTTGTGAAGAACCAGAACCTATTGCCTCCACCAATGACCGCTAGTTCTCTACCTGCCCTACGAAGAATCGACGACGGCAGCAGGTTCCAGAGATCTCCATTTGCTCCGAACTCCCTCCCATCTGCTCCATTTTTGAAGCCCTTCTCCATCTCTCTCTGTCTCTCTGTTGGAAGAATTAATCTTGTTTCTGGGTATTTGAACCTGTGATTTTTTATCCATGATTAGTAGCTCCAACACCTGATTCCTGCAACCTGCATGTCTTGATTCCTAGCTTTAAACCACAACATCATATACATGGCTTAGGTTCTACACTGCAAAATTGCATTTCTTGTTTCTGAATTTTTTTTTATCTTCATAGCTTCATTTCTCATGATGTTTGTTTGCGGGTGGATGGCTTTCTATGGTAATTTTTCTTAGTGATGAACTAAAATACATCTTGAATTCAGTTTGTCATGATGATAGATTTCTACTATTATTCAATAGAATGCAACTTTACATATTTTGTTTCTCAATTATTATTTTGGCCTGGCTCCTAAATTTGATTCTCTCAAAGATAAACATTTGTGTGAGCATCTAACATATTGAGTGCCAAGATCTGTTACATATTTTTGCTTAAGGATCTATTGTATATTTTGCTCTGGCGGCTGAATTCAATTCTCTCCAAGTATAAGGCCTCTAGTTCAGAGAATGGTGTTCCTTGCCATGAATTTTGTCCTAGTAGGGCCAATGCTTGGTGATATAGATCATTGACAGAAATGCTAGGTTCTTGCAATACGTTCTTCTTTGCTCTTTTGTTGAAACCATTCTTCTAATTCTACCAAACTCTATTATTTGTATGCCACTAGGCCAGGGTCAGACTTCTCTTTAGAGATATGTTAATAATCACCCATCCATTGTTATTCTCTAGACTTGGGGTTCTCCTTTCCCAATAAATCTAGGTGCAGTTGTGATTGATGTGGGCTCAACCCAAGGATATCCATAATATAATTGTGCGTCAAGCCCTTGTCTTGATTAAACTTACCACGAATGGGCCATTCCTCATCAATCCCCAAGTTATAGGGATCTCCATTTTAGTTTGGAATATGGCAGTATCTCATTTATTCATTGCAGGATGCCAGTTGATTGTCCAGTAAAAGGACTTCAGGATGGTCCAACTTTATGTTCAAGAGGTCTTTTACCTTTCTTTTCTGTCAAACCAAACATACCCAAGAGGTAATGTCAAAACTCCTAGCCCTGGAAAAAGATGGTTGTATTCAATTCCAAATCCATATGTTATCATTTTTGGTAACAAATGCACTGCTAGTTAGATTGAAAAGTTATATCTTGACTGTCTGGACCCCAATAATGAGCATGGTTACTACCTTATAGGAGATGTTTGCTATGAAGAGGCACTGCCAATTGTTTCTGCTATCACCCCAATTCCAGGAGTAGGGCCTATGACAATCACAATGCTCCTTTCAAATACTCTCGACTCCACCAAGCGAGCATTTGGATTTAGCTAACTAAAGATGAAGAGATCAAAGCTCAGAAACTGGCATTTTTTGACACTGATGGTGGCCATACTCTCCCCAAAACTGTAGTTGCTGCAAATGTAAATTACAATCTTCTTTCGCAATATATGGGAATTTCCCTAATGTTGTTTTTTTCTAGAAGCCAATTAATTTAATTTCAAAAGTATTAAAGTTGTTTGAGCTGCCACCTTGATCTAATGATTCTAACTAGCCATGGGCTCCCACAAGCACTTGCTTTGTACATTATCATCTTTGTAACATTTATAGGTCATTTGATGTGTTTAGTAAGCCTAAAGAAACCTTCTAGTGAGTTGTCTCTTTTGTATGATTTCCCATTTTTCTATAATATCGCAGCCCATCTGATAATTGAAGTAACTTTATATATCCAGTGATTAATGGTAAGTGAATTAAAAGGCTCAACCTCCATTGGTTTGCCTCGACTCTGTCATCCAAGTAGCACCCGAGCAAACCTTGGAAGCATGGTTTTGTCTATCAGTAGGGAAGAGGAAAATATTAGCAAACTAAATTTGGGCAACCTTATGTTATGAAATAGGTAGCATTTGCAATCATGGGCTATGATTTGGACTGATCAATCGCCACACAAAGACAATCAAAACTTGAGATGTAGTTTAATATACTCTCATGAACCTCTTAATCCATTAGAAACTTTTAATAGATGTATATTCGATATTGAGAGTTTCCAAAATGGAGGCCTACCTAAAATTCAATCGAGATGATTTCAAGTTTGTAGTGAAAGTGATTATTTACCTCAAAATGGTAGAGGTGCTAAAGGAAGGCAGGGGATCCATAACAGTTGCTATTCAACTGTAAATTATTAGGGACCAATGCAACCATAACACATCCATCTTTGAGGTTATATATCAAAACACTCTTTATTCAAACACTCCTTTTAACTTCTGATCTAATTGGTTGACACATTAAATCGAAGGTGATTTGAGGATATGCTAAGAGAAACCAAGTATGAATTTTATATAGCATTGCAAGAATCCATCAAACCCCTAGTTTTTCCTCTCATAACCTAAAATCAAATGCAAACATTGGGCAAAAACCTGAATGACTAAGATCAAACAAATAAAATCTGAGAAAGAGATGGATAATAAATAATCACAAGTCATTCTTTCCATTTCTTTGATGAATATATGATTACACAAGTGAGCTGATAAAAGATTATTACAATAACCAACGAATATCATTACATAACAACCATTACAGCTAGTGGCTTCAATTATATTTGCTAATATAGATGCACTGCTCTGAGGGCCAACTGACGACATGTTGACTTATGATCCATCATTTGTCACAAAAGAAATTCCTAGTTTATTCATAATAGTTGCAGCTATTCAAGACAAAAGCTAGGACCATTACTAGATCAATTAGTCAATTCACAATTTCACACCTGCATAGGGACAATAAAAAATACCACAGAATTAGATGTAAAGGGGAGAAATACATTTATCAAGACTATGTATCTAGATATCTAGTAGGCAGAATGCAGTATCAAAAGGCAAAATGCAAATCAATTGACTACCAATCCACAGGGTAGGGCTGCAATTATTATTAATCTAAACTAGGATTGCTTAGTAACATTAACATAGTAGCAGGGGGATGACATTGCTTGTCATGATCCCTATGAAACTATCTACTTTGATGAATACCAAAACAAGATAATTAAAGACAAATTACCAAAAAATCAATTAGCAAACCCATTATATAAGAGGAAAAAAATACTATGAATTGCCACCATGTTTGGTTACATTAAATATCTAGGACTGAGCACAATCAGCCCTAATAACTTTTAAATAACCAATCCTGGCTTGGTGCTCCTCAAACTCTTGAAATACAAGAGTATTGTTGTTAGCCTAAGACTGAAGAGATTCTTGAAAAGATTTTTTGAGAACAACTAAGACTTCTAAAGAGATTCTTGGAAAGATTTTTTGTGCACAACAATGAGTAAATTCGTTAATGTGTAACAAATGCTATTAAAAGTGTCAACAGTGATTACTAAGTTTGTGAATGTGCAACAAAAGCTACTAGTATGGGTAGTAAGGTAGATGGGGAGGCGTTAGACTTGTTCATTGGCTGTGGGAGGAAGACCAACAACATAAATGCGCCGAGCATATCGCGTAGCCTGCAAATGACACATGTAAAAGAAGGATCAAGGGAAAAAAATGAAGGGGAAAAAGGGAAAGAACATGTAGAAAGACAAAGTGATCAAGACAATCAACTAAGAAGGTCATGCTCTATGTACCTATTGGGTCATTACTTGGACAGGCATCATCGGGATGGTACCAAATTGCATGAATTCATTCAAATACATAAAAATGAAATTATGAATAGAACCAACTAATTAAGGATACTTTTGAGCATGAAGAAATAACATGTCCAGTTGCTAATGGAAAAATGTTTGAGAACATTCCAAGAATGAATGGTTGGGTCCTTATTAGCTGACCTATGAAATGCCAATAAAAGTTACAACCCATGCACAACTGTAGAAATTTCAGGAATAAAAAATGTATCAATGATATCAAAATCAGCAAAGACATGTGCATTGGATCGTCTTCACATGTGCTCACTGGCATGATATGTCCAAACCTCTCAAGAATTTGCTAAAAAGATAAAAGGAATTATATCATTTTCAAGAATGGGAGGAAATATTTGCAAGACTACCAGAAAATGCAATAGTAGCTGGTTGAAGACGACAAGATCCATCAAACTAGAGCATTGATTCCTCCTTGTACATAAAAGCAATAGTAGTCGGTTCACAGCCATTGGCAGCAAAGTAGGATAAGTTACCCAACATTTAAAAGTTGCCTGGTTTGATGTAAATCCTTACTAATATGACAGAAATTTGCTTTATAATCCACACACATAGTTAGTAGACACTTGGACACCTAAATATTGTCGTAGGGAAGTCAAGCACTTCAAGAAATGTTACTTCATGGGTAGAACATGAGAAAGTTTGGTAACTTATCTTTTGGTGAAATGATGTTTGTAGTGTTTCCATCCCTGAATAAATTACTACCCCAAAACCAATCTACTCCATTTTGGGTCACAAGGCATGTGGATCAAATAGTATTGCAGAAAAACTCTTCATTGATGCTTACCACAATGAATATCTACCTAGATGACTATCCATGCCCCACAAGGTTCACTCATTTACAGTCCATATAAATTGTATGTATAGAGAGCATTAATGAGAAAGCTAAGGAAGGCCATCAGGTACTATTGGACTAGCACGTAGAAGTCCAGTAGCAGCCAGGGTATCATCTAAGATGAATTTTGGCTTAATAATAATACTTGCAGTATTATTATTCTCTAACATTTTTTTCCAAAAGTAATTCAATCATTAGATGATTGTTGTAGCTTTATGTTAACATTGGTGAAAAAAGCAAAAAAGAAAAAAGAAAAGCATATCACAACTATGATTTCTTGGAGTTTCAAGAAGAGTCGTCGAGGATTTTAGGAGTTTCACTGCTATGATCCGGGCTCCAATGACAACTCTGGTGACTGGTAGTGCATCGGGGAGGAGACAGGTTGAGGACAAGAGAGAGATAGAGAGAGCCAGAGAGAGAGGGGGTGTTACTTACTTGGTGGCCGATTTGCTTGTAGTTAGGGGGGAGTTGGATGAAGGCTATGTTCCTTTCTCAGGTGGAGATCGAGAAGGGCTTTGCAGGAGGTGGGGGAGCTTGACCAGATGGGAGAGAGGAAAAAACCAAGGGCCAAAGATGGAGCAGATGGGGATTTCCAAAATCTGCAGTGGCTAGAGCTGGAGCAGATGGGAGGGAGTTTGGAGCAATTGGGGATCTTCGAAACTTGCAGTGGCTAGAGCTGGAGCAGATGGGAGGAAGTTCAAAGCAGATGGGGATCTCCAAAACTTATAGTGGCCAGAGATGGAACAGATGGGGATCTCCAAAACTTACAACAGCCATGGGTTCCGGTTCTTCATAGGGCGTCAGGGAGTCTCCTTTGGTCAGCGATGGGGAGTGTGGGTAGGGAGAGGGTAGAGAGCGACGACTCAGACGATGATGGGGAGCTCATGTAGGGAGAGGGCAAAGGGCAGGGAGAGGGGTTTTTCGAATTTGGCTCTGCACATTGACACAAGCCGATTGATTTCGTTCCTCCCGCCCGTTCTCTTTGCGAGTAGGCTCAGCTTTCGAAGGAGGCTTGGCGGAATCCTGCGATGGGCGAAGAGGGATTGTACAGTTGTAACGGCGTCCGCACTGAGTTATCTCCATGTGGGCATCCTTATTATACCAATCCCCCCCTATATATATATATATATGAATGTGAGGTATATTTTTTGTCTTACCTACTTACTAAGTTTGCCCGGACTCATGCTATTTTTCTTTACCATTTTTAGTTGACAGGGCAGATGATGGAGCCCAATCGGGGGTTGCTGCTCATGGTGAGGCTTAGTTGGATTGCCTTAAATTCATTAATGACTTAGTAAGAAATCCCATTTTGATTATTTCATAGTTATTATTTATTTTAAAGGATTCATACAATGAATTCGATGCATTAGACTGTGTGTGAATGTTGTACTTGACATGTCATAACTATGGGATTTATATTTCTTGCTCTGAGGACCATTGTATCCTAGGTGTGCTTGTTAATGGATTCAATTACAAGTCCTAAGACGCTATGTGTCATTACATTGTGATTATTTTCATTGATTTTAGGATTGTGTATATGAATATGAGAATTGTGGAATAGGTGCAAACCCTCATATTACAGGGATGACTCTGTCATATTTTTGATAGAACTCTTCTTTGGTAAACATAATGTCTTTGGGTCACTACAATAGACCTCTATTGTCATAACGTCTCCTTTGTTAAAATCCTCTGTTGACATTTGCAAGCTTGAAGAGGTTTGTGGTCACCTCTATAGCTTCCCTCTATGTATATGACTATTGCAAAGATCTGAATAGATCTCTGTGAAACTTTCAATAGACCTTTGTGGACATCCTTAGAACACCTAGATAGGTAGCGAGTGTAACAAACCTCAGTCACCTTGAGCTCTCCTTTGTAAACTCGTCTATCAGTCCTAAGCATTGTAATCATGGTTCCAGTAGACCCAACAAACCTCTGTAACCCTTCTCATCTCCTTTGTGAGACTCCTCTTTCATTAAAAATCTTAGCAAAACTTTATTAGCTTAACTTTGAGTCATATAAAAGTTTAGTTATCATCAAAACTAGACATCTAGACTCAACATGGTCATTTCATATAGATTTTTGAAAAGGTGTTTCAATGTTTAATTCTCAATGGTCTTCATCCAGATGGTCAATAATCTCTCTAGAGATTATGTATAAAAGTTTCATTGAAGAAAATGGGGATTCTTTGGGTTCTTTAAGCTACAAATGGTGCATTCACAAGAGGATAAAAAAGCTTTTCAGCTGTGTTCACTCCATTACATCTCAACTCTAAATAAGCTTCAAGCTATATCAAATTCAACTCAAGAAGAGTCTAAAGCACCTTGCTTTTAATTGAGTAATACTTACATTTAAGCTTTATTTCATTTATATCTTACCCTAATTAGAGGCATTCCTTTTGTACATCTTTATGTTTGTTTGGATTTTGGGATTTCTACTAGCAAGGAAGGGTAACAAAATTGTGTTATAAGAGTTTCTTAGTAAGCTTCATAAAACTAGGTGGTGTTGTAAGAATTCTTGTTAATTTTAGAGAAATAAAGGGTTTGATTCCATGATTAATAGTGGAACCCAAGGTTAGGATACCTTAGAAAGTAGAGTAATTACTATGTTAACTTGAACCACTACATTTCTATGACACCCAAGACTTGAGGTAAGAATTTTCCCCTGTATGATGGACTCATACATGTTTTGGATCTTTATTTTTATGATTTTATTAGTTTATAATTATGTTTGATTATACATAGAACTTAATGAAGCAAATTTTCATTTTAGGCATAAGCACATATTAAAAAGAAGCTATACATGAAAATGGTGTCACTTATAGTAAATTTTTAGCATCGATAATGGATGATTTTGAAAACGTGTTCAACATAAAAGTTTGAAATTATCTTTCCAATACATTAATAATCACTTGACTTAGACATTGTACAAGGAAGTTATGCCCAATGCACCAAAATTACTCCTGGTGGATAATTAAGGACGTAAATGATGAGATTAAACTTGATAATTTTAAAATTTTATGCATTATTTATGCAAAATAATTTTAAAAATTTTTATATAAGACCCATTGAGGTAGCTATAAGTATATAAAGTAGAATATGCAAATGATTTATTAATTTCTATGTAATATTTGAGGTTTAATTATTAAGTGGGTCAGAATTCAACGTAAATAAATTTTTTATGTAAATTAATTAATTGGAGTAATTTTACTCAAGATAAAATTCAAATTGGGGCAGTAATAAATAATATATATTTGTGCCTTTATGAGTGATGATTCAAATGATGTTAAATATGCATATTGGCATGCAAAATGTGTGGGATTTATGATACATGTGCACAGAAAGGATAGTGCCCTGCCGGTGCACCAAAGGTTATTAACCTTTAGATACTCCACCCTCACTCACGCCCCCCTCTCTTCTACCCATTCATGCCACTTTGTAAAACCCATCTTCTGTAACCCATTCACGCCCCATCTTCCACAAGATCCACCATCAAACATTGGGAAAATCATCCAAGTTTCAAGGGAAGGCTGTCCCAAACCATTGCTACCTATTTGGACATGGATAGAGAAGCAAGAACCAGCTGTGGTGTTCATGGTTGGCTGAAATCATTGGAAACATTGAAGTAATCTCTTGTTTCCCATGTGGAAGGTAAAACCATTTCCCCAAATCAATTTCATGATTTATGCATGCTAGGGCACTAGGGCAATTTGTGAGGGGTTATTTAGGGCTGGAAATACATGATTTATTTAGAATTTTAATGGGAAAAATGGGCAACATGATTAAGGCAATGGGGGCATGATTTTGGCTTCACATTTCATGGATAGCAAATTATGGACATGATGGAGGGCTATTGGGCGTAGATGATGGGTACAGGCTATTGAACATGTTATGGCTATTAATTATGATATTAATGAGGATTATGTAATGCTATTTATGCTATAGGACAAGTAAATTATAGCTGAAATTGTATTTCCAAAGTGTGCTTATCAATTGTTTGATAAAATTCTTAAGAAAGGGGCTGTTTGGGAATGCAAGGATGTAAGGGCAGTGTTCAAACAAATTTATGGGTAAATTAGCATGATTGTGATGTAATTGTCATGATAATTATGTTAAGGATTAAATTTAAATGAATGAGAACGAAATTCTTATGGGTTATGTTGCTAAACTTCTCATTTTAGAGAATGCAAGTCTATGCATGTCTTGTGTTTGACAAAATGCCTAAATGAATTGGCTGTTTGAAAGGGGAATAAAATTGCATGATTTATGTCATTAATGTAAACTATAATTGGGTTAGTTATGATGGGATTAAAGTGTTAATTATATGGGAAAATAGATTGCATGTGAATGAAAATGCATAAACTCAAGTACGATGATGAACTTGTAAGCTAAGCATGTATATTGTGTATTTGATGAATTGTCTTCATGGATAATGGGGTGGAGTGTTGTGGTATGATTAGATAACCTATTTTATTATTAAGAAGATCCCACATAGGGTCTAAATGCATAAAATAAATGATTAGTGAGAAATTATGAATGTGGGTAGCAACATGTTCATTTGAAGTAAAATTTGCATTAGAGTTGTGTTTGAGGAAGCCTCTTATAAATGGGTAGCTGCGAGAGCAATTTGTGGTGATTAGAGATTATATCTAGATGGCTTAGAATAATGCATGAATGAAGGGAGAAAATAGTTGGCAATGTATTTTAAAAGACCCTTCAATAGATGACTTATGAAAGAGACTATAAGTTGAACTTTTTCAAACTTTAACAAATGAGTTAGAATTGATGTAATGGACTATTTTTAGTGCTTGCATGTTGTTTTTTGTTATGTGATAAGTGATGAGATATGGGAAATTATGATTTAGGCCCTTAATTACCAAGAGGGCAGATGGGTGAATTTCACTTAAGAATGCATGTAGTTGACTTCACTTTCTATGTGATTATTTTGGAATGCTTAAAGTGATATATGAAATTCTGTAGGATCCATTGGACCTTGAATTAGAGGATAGCGAGTGAATTGAAGGTTGAGGGTTGCTTTCTAATGAGGTAAGTAGGTTCTTCCCAAATTTGGGCATGAATGGACATGATTTAGTGTATTGGCATATGAGCACTGAATTTTATCAATGTTTGTTTTGACTGCATTGTGATTGAAATTATGAAACAATTTTATATTTGGATTTGACCACATGCATATTGTATAATTATTTGAGCTTTTATTGTATTATGTTGTGATTTGATTTTTGACCATGTGACATGAGTTGAGCATAGCATTAGCATGCATGTGGTTGAGTCATATGCGTAGATATATGATATATGCTGTGGTGGCTTAGTGTATAGCCTATATGGCTGATTAATTGCCTATGTGGCTAATTGGATTCCTATGTGGCATATGGAGGTTGTGTGGCTAATTGGTTGCTTATTGTAATGCCCAAGCTATTAAAATTTGAAATACTAGTAGTGAGGTATTGTTCTAACTAGTAATTACATGAATAAAGGAGGAATGTTATACTTGAATTGAATTGAAAGCGAAGCAATGACTTGTATTCCTGTAAGCTAGAGCCGGATACGATGTGAGTGGTAGTTAATTGGATAAATGTGATGATGATGATTTGGGATGACCTTTAATCATTTAATGAGGTTATTATGAATTTTTAATGTAATTTGATACTTAATATGTGCATGTATCATATTTAAGGAAGGATTGAGTATATGAGTTGTATATGAGGTGAAATTGTGTATTGAGCACAAGAATATATGTCAAAGAAGCTAAAAATATAAACGGTGTCACTTGTGTCTAAATTTTGAGATAGACTTTGGATGATTTAGAAAATGTGTTTAACACAAAAGTTATAAATCTGAATATTATCTTTTGAATGAATTAAGAATCACTTTATTCCAAGTTCATATGAGAAATTTATAGTTAAAACAGTGTAATGGTCTCTAAATACAAAATGTGTCATTTTGAGGCTACACGACTCCAAATTGAGGCTGATTTAGAAAACATTCTCAACATAAAAGTTGTATCCCTTGAAATTATCTACTTAATGGAAGAAGAATCACTTAATTCATAGTTTATATGAGAAAGTTATGGTCAACACAGCAAAACTGCTCTTGGTGGATAATTAAGGACACAAATTATGACATTAAGTTGGATAATGTTGAAATTTTATGTATTATTTGTCCAAAATAATTCTAAAAATTTGTATGGAAGACCCATTGAGACAAATATAAGTGTATAAGGTGGAATTTGCAAATGATTTATAGATTTTTATGTGATATTTGAGGTTTACCTATGAAGTGGGTGAGTAATGGTTAAGACTTGATATTATGGTTAAATGGCTTTATTCATAATTAATTGAGGCGATTAATTATACATTTTAATGTATTGATGAAAGGAATAATTAGATGATGCATTAACAACATTTAACTAATGACATTAAAGTGGAAAATGGGTTGCATGTACATGGGGTGCAAAGCACCTGTGGAGCACCAAAATGGAAACAAGTTAAATGCTCCACCATCTTCCCAAATGCCCATTTTTCATCCCCTCTCTTACTCCATATGACCATCCCTTTGTCTTCGCATCCAATGCCCATATTCCTTCATGATTTCAAGCTAGAAATCGTGCCAACAAATCCAAATCCCATCCCCACATTCTTAGCAACCCAAATCATCAAGTTTGGACAAATATAAGGAGGAAACAAGCTATTTAGCTTGTTTGGTGGCTGATTGCATTGCGTCTTTGATGATAAAGGTGGATTTCAACGTATAGAGGAAGGTAATGCTATTTCCACAAATCAATTTTGTTTTATCATGTTGCAAGATTGATGTTCTGTTCATGGGGGGCAGCTAAGGTTGGAAATGTGTGGTGTTGATGGGGCTTTTGATGGGGAAGATGATTAAATATGATTGGCAATCTAAGTATTATGATTTGGGCATGATTTAAGGTCCATGGTGCAATCCATGAAAGTGGACAATAAGAATGACATGATGGAGGGTGGAGATGCATGATTTGGACGTTGATTTGGGTGTCATGATCTATTTGTAGGAATTTTGTTATTAATGGATGATGATTGTTGACTGCTTAATGCTAATTTGTGATGAATTGTAGCTAAATATTGTTGGAAAAATTTCAGATTGAACATATGCATGCTACATATTTGTTTGAATGCCAAAAAAAGAAGTTGTAGCATAAACCTATAAAGCACCAACTATTTGGACATGTTTAGGGGTTTAATAATCTGTTTAGATGTGATTAATCATTAAATAATGGTTATTGTTGATCAATGAATGTTAATTGTACTAAAGAATAACTTAGTGATGATGGAAACATTTAATTTCAAGCATGAATGCTTAAGATTTATGTTGAAATGCAAGAATGGACTGTTTGGGGCATGAACTTAATTACACAATCTGTTTGAGCATGAATCCCTATTAATTAGTGATTAAATAGTGTTTACATAATGTTAATTAAATTAGAGATTAGTTAGAATGGATGAAAATTAGGCTTCAAGTTATGTCTATAACTTGTTTGTGGAAATGTTTAAGTGAGGATTGTTTCGGAATGCAATAATGCAATGGCTATTTTCTAATTAATTTTTGTGGGAAAATTAGCATGATTATGATGTAATTATCATGATGATTATGTTAAAAATTACATGTATATAAAAGAAAATGAAGTTCATATGTGTTTTGCTAAACTAAACAATTTGGAAATGCATGTTGTGTATGATAAAATGCCTAAATGAATGGATTGTTTGAAGGTGGGATGAAATTGCATTAGAGTTGTGTTTGAGAAAGCTTAAACTTTGGCCTAATTGGAATCTCAAATAGAAATGGGTGCTAATTCCCAACTAATATACATGTTAAGATATATAAATGAATAATAAAATCCATATTATGTATGCGAATTGAATTGGAATGTATGTTAAGTGAGCAGTTTTTTGGAAAGTTGAGTCAGGAGTCTTGAGGAAAAGAAAGCATGACATCAATATTCCATTGAGGTAAGTAGGTTTTTGTATTTTTGTGAACTATATGAATAGGGATAACGATTGCTAATATATATGTTTTGATGTGTTCTCTATGCATACCATTTGATTTGGATATTGTGTTTTCTATGACATGAGTATATGGTATGTATAATAAGGGATAGTTTAAATCATTGATTGAGTTGAACATTATGCATGATGATACGTGATGGTCATTATGGGGATAAGGATTATCCGATTTGGTTGTATTGGGCATGGTTGAAATGATTTGTGGTGGCTTATTGAATTCTATGTTGCTATTATGATATGTTATTTGTTGATTGAATTAGTACGGGGAATCAGGTACATCCCTAGATTCTTGTATATGTATATATGGATCCTTATTCTTGTGAATGGATGTCTAAGATTAAGATGACCTCATGGATTGGCAAGAGTGATGAATGTTATGCTTATATTTTATATGGGTTGATTAATGTGGAATAATGGAACATATGTTTTAATTTAATTGTTGTTAGTTTCATTTGACGGCCTACTTACTAAGTCTGTTTAGGTTCACTCTTTTATTTATATATTTTGCTAATAGGTTAAGCAATGGAGCTATGGAACATGTTATTTAAGTTTAAAATTTGAATGTATAAATATAGTCATGTTGTATTAATTTCACATGTATATTGTATTTGATAGATGCATTGATGTATAATTGTAAAACCAAATGCATATTGATGAACAAGAAAATACATTGAAGTAATAATGATAAATTGTAGAGGGATGTTGTAATAAGCCAGATATACTCATTGCCATCTTGATGCAACCACGATTCTGGGCAATATGGGTGAGCATAATAATGGTTATGGGCCTATTATATGATCTTGGTGCATAATGATGTCAGAAAGATATTTAATACTTGTTGGTGTTTTGTGGTTAATAATGTTATGATTCATGTGATAAAAGGATGTACAGGTAGTATATGGTGTATGATTGTACATGTGAGATGCCTTATATTTCAAGGGAGACTTTGCTAGATTGGCGGTAGGCTGGTAGAATCCTTCCCTAGAATATAAGATGGTATCATCCCGCATTGGCCCTAATATGACATGGTCAAAACGCATAGGGTGGGGGTACAAGACGTTACACCTGTGTGGCATGTATAGCCTGTGTGGATAGTTGGATGCCTATGTGGCATATGGAGCCTCTGTGGTTGATTGGTTGCCTATGTGGCATGTATAGCCCGTGTGGCTAGTTGAATGCCTGTGTGGCATATGGAGCTTGTATGGCTAGACATTGACCTTGGTGGTCTTTATTATGGAATATATATACATGTAATCATGAGCATGCAATACATATGAGGAATAACTGCATTGGCATGAGCTCAGTTAAATTACATTTGAATGGATTTTTATTATTTATATAGCCTCCCTACTTACAGGATTTGACTAAACTCTCTCTTTCTCTATGATTTTAGATACTAGGAATGATGGAGAAGCCTAACTAGGGGTTGGCGCTTAAAGGAGGGGACTAGATATGAGACTAATGAGAAGATGAACTTGAAGATTTATTTACTGTTATGAATTTTTTGTTATTTATGAGAGTTGTCATTCTCTATTTTGATTAGTTGGGGATGGAAGAAGAGGCATTGGATTTCATTTATTACTTTATTAATCTTTGGTTATGAGATGGAATGATGTCAGGAGGTTGATTTTTGACTTCTGGTGTGGCTGATGGGCTAGCATGTAGTTGTGTGAGTTTATATGAAACTATTCATGATTCTATGGTTATTTGTCATGCCATGAGACTATAATTGATTCTAGGGACTATGGTGGTATGTATAATTGTATATTGATACATATGGAATGCTTGTATAGGTATAGGGACCCCCATAATATAGGGGGGACTCTTCCGAATTTTTGGTAGAATCTTCCTCTAGAATATGAGTATGTAGCACCCTAAAATTGGGGATGTTACAACTTTTTTTTATGTTCTTATTATTTTGTGTACTTGTGTGCTTCCACTATTATCCTTATCTTACTCTTGCACATCCTTTTTGTTTATTGATAATTATTATTTTGAGAACTATAATTAGATACTTTTTTTATTATTTGTTAAAGGAGTTTTGATAATGTCATTATATTTTATTATTATTTTCAATAAATTAGTTAATTTATTTTTTCTTTATAATTATTTTCAGTTAAAAATTTAAATAACTTAAATTTATTCATGAGGATTGATCAGTAAAATGAGTAAGATTGATGAACATAATTCAAAGAGTGATTAGGCAAATCCCATCTCATTATTCATTAAGACAGAAAAGATTGCAGATTGAGTAATCATGAAAATCAGATGCTGCATCTCAGAAATCAAGAGGGAGAAAAAGCTTATTCAGAAGCAAAACAACAATCCAAGTCTAAAAATTGAAAATAAAGATGAAAGTATTCAATTCTAACATAAGACTTAAAAAACTAACAATGCACATCTTAGTGATCAGACCTTAGAAAGGCACACTTTTAAATATGAGAGCTAGTAATCAATACTGAATATACATGACTAGTCTATATTTTACCACCTTGCATTTATAAATTCGTTAATGATCAAATCCTATATTGAATATTGAGATATAATTCTTAGATGATTTATTCAATTGATGAGGTACACAAATAGATTTGCAAAGCACTTATGAGCATATAAGGATACACAAAATGCTTATGAATTTCAAAGGATAGTTGAGTGAGTGTGGTCAATATGAGCATGTAAAGTGATATCCATCTTATTAACAATCATCAGGTTAGATTACCCTACTTTATTCAAGATTCATAATGAAATGCCTTACCAATAATAACAATGATGATTCCGACAAATCTGATTTTAGATGGATTATAGAAGTATTTTTGTGGAAAAATGTTAGATTAAGCATTGCATTTAAATGTTATTGATGATTTAAGAATTGAATCGAATGAAATTAGTATTCCTGAAGATAATCCTAAAATGTTGTTGATTCATAAGCATTGAATTCAAGGAAATTGAGAAAGTTTGAAGAAATGTTGCAATTCACATGTTTATCATATGAGAGAGTGCTATGTAAAGAGCAACAGTGGTTTGATTTTATTAAAGAAACATAGTGAACTCCAATTTGGTGATAAAATAAGAAATAACATTGGAAGTGAAATGTCATGTAGTGAAGAGGAGGAGATTGAAAATTTTATGAACTCTTTTCATTTGAGAAAATAGAAATTTGTTGAAAAAGAAATCTACAAGCTAGAAGCGTTTGATTTAAAGATGAGAAATAATGTCTTATATTATGAATCTTAAGCTAGAAATTTTCATAGATTTGGAGGTAGAATTGTTGGGAGATTGATAATTGAGTGTGCTGCAACAATTTAACGTGGAGAAAAAGCTATGTGGAGTGAGCTAGAGCAAGAGGAGTTGTGGAGAATTTGAAGTTTTAATTTTCTAGTCCAAGTTTAACAATTCTAGTTGGAGAAGAGGGTAAGGTAAATTGATTCTACTACTAATCATTAAATTCTGTTAAGTAGAAAATATTGAATTTTAGTTTATGAAGTTAATTTATATAGTTGGACGATTAGGGTTTGGAGGGAAACATGTTTTGGACAGAAGAATAGATGTATTGAATGCAAATTGAAGTAGATTTTCTGCTAGATGTTGTTTATATGCAGTTTCGAACCAATATTCCTGCTTATTTCAGCTTATACATATTAGTGGGCTATAAAATTGTTTGGTGAAATGACTTTAAGGAGAGTACAATATAAATAACTTTTGTTAATGATTGCTTAATCTCCTCCTAAACATGGTTTAGATGAGTAATTTCAGAAACCCTAGGAAGAGTTATGTTGTAAACTACCGATGAATCCTGCAGTAGATATGAGTTATAGACTAATGTTGTAGTTAAATAATCACGTGGCATGTATTTTAGTGTAGGATCTTTAAACTGTGAAGCAAGTTGGGGAGACATAAAGTTGAAGTGGAAGGAAGGTGTATTAACAAGGTAAGCAGGATTATTTGCTTAAGTACTATTGAAATTAGGATCCTTCATTATTGATATTGTTCAATTGTATTATGAGTTAATTTTGGGATAAAATTAGTGTATTATACTTTAGATATATGCCAACCAAACAAATCGTGTAGTGAGAAGTTTGGAAAGAAGAGAATTAATATGGATGAAAGAAATGAATGTAATTGGGAAGTAGGTTAGTGCATGTGAAGTATTATGAACTTCACTAAAAGTTATGAACTCACTACATGATGTAAATGGAATAGTATTGTTTACCAGAGTATTTAATGGATAGGTGGGAATAATGGAGAAGAATCAAGGTTAAATAAAGTGGATTAAAGGGAAATTAAAGTGGTTCAATAAGGGACATCTGGAATGAGACAATAGAGTAAGTTTTCAAGAAAAACAGGTGGGCAGCAAGGTCCTTGCCGCGGCACAGAATTCCCTTGCCGCGGCATGAAACTCAAAAAGCATAGGAAAAGGAGACAATAGAGACCCTGCCGCGGCATGGCACTTCCCTACTACAACATGAAATGTCCTTGCCGTGGTAGGAGCTCACTGTGAACAATATATTTTTGGTATGGTGTTGCCTTGCCACGGTAAGGAGTCATTGTGAATAGTAACTTTTGCAAATTTTTAGTATTTTGTATATTTTGCCAATTTAGGTATTTTTATGATATTTTTACTAATTAAAGTTATGTTTTATGGGAATATCCTTGAAAAGCATTTGAAATATGATGAATACATAAGAAGGGTCATGTTATGATAATCAATGGAATAACATAAGAATGCATGTACTTGAAAGTGATGTCTTAACTACGTATGAAATTGAGTTTGGCTATCTGTTTGAGAATTGAAGGTATGCTTGGATAATTGTGATGATATGATAAACATTGGGTGACATAAGGTTTTATATTAATGGGTTGATAATTGAATGGAAGTATTCTACTATGTTGAGTAATTTGAGTAAGAATTTCATATTCGCCCATATATGATTTATAGCAAATTGGGTTTGGATGCTTATCGGGAAGGCCATTTGTTTATTGGGATCCCGCCCTTGTTAGGCCTTTGTTTGTTGATACCCTCTCTCTTAGCGAAGAGGTCTGATCAGCCTATTGTTTATGAGACTACTCTGATTACTTAGTAGGTGTAAATGGAAAACCTACAACCCCTGAGTTGTAGTAAAGGTGGGATATTTCAAGTCTCATAACATTTGTAACCAGGGTAGTAGGGAAAGACCAAAGTACACCAAAGTTGTACGAAAGATGAGTCTATTTGGTTGTGGTTGTGTTCACTTGGTTTGGTTGATGGCCTCTTGAATATGGTACTAATTGGTTGCAAGTAAAAATATAGTAGATGACTAGAAATAAAAGGGATGAATTAGGAAGGAAGAGGATTTAAATATGAATATAGACGATCAAATATAGTGGATATTTTAGTAGATTCGAATTGAGGAATTTTTTCACTGTTTGTATTTAATGCATGATAGTATATGAGCATATGAAGATGGAGCCTAACGAGGGGTTAGAGCTTAGGAGAGGGATAAACCATGATACTTAGAATTTTCTATCTTTTTGATATATTTTGGGATGTATAAAAAGAGTGATTTATTCAGTATGTTGATGGTGTAATTAATGTAAATCTAAGTGTATGAAGTATCTTGATTTACATGTCATTACTTTATTAGATGCAAGGACAATTTTCATGCACTTTACCATTACAATGCGACTATAATTCTGGACACATGTGGGTGTTTGTGAATGCTTATACAGGTTAAGAGGGTAAGTTTAGGGGTGACTCCGGCTGAGAGTCCTCCTGTTCTTGCCTATGTAGCACCTTGGAAAGCGGGACATTATAGAGTGGTATCAGAGTGTGTATGCCTGATACGTAGAAGGATAGTTAAGATAAGTCCCAGAACTGTAATGGTGAGAGTGTTGGAAGTTAGTGATAGGATGACATGCATAATTTTCGTTTACATGGGGGAACGTTAGTATAGGATGTGATTTAAATTTTTATGTTGATAACTTAAATTGATATCTTAACGTCATGTTGTTATATGATCCGATACTCTTCCTTATATATTCATAACACTAAGGAAGAAAGTGGACAAAGGTAAAGCCCCCATGATGGAGGAGGAGTCGCCGAAAAGAACTACATGGACTCAAGCGATAAAGGTTATTATTAGAGAAACTCAAGCAGAAGTCTCCAGGGTGGATGAAATGCCAGGGTTGACCCAAAATGAAGTCAAAGGAGGGGTAGTTGAGCTTGAGGAAGACCAAGGCATAGAACTTGCTAGAGCACATAGGTCAGGCACTGCAATTCCTGGTGTTGATGCAGTTCCACCTATGCCGCCTCCACCAATGACACAGATGTTTGGTACTATGATGATAATGATAACAGGTATTGCCCAGAAATTACAAGAAATAGTTCAAACCTAAAGGAGGTTGATAGAAGAGCCTCAATCATGGTGAGACTACAAGCAAGGCCAGTAAATGTAGAACTAGAGATTGGGCAACCATCTCAAAGACAACCAGGAATAGGTTTAAATAAGAAAGCTTTACAAAGTATGAAACCTCTAACTTTTAAAGGACAGAGAAACTATCATGTGGCAAATGAATGGCTAGATGGTATGGAAAAAGCATTTGCATATATGGAATGCCTAGAAGAGCATAAAGTATGGTATGGGATTTACCAGTTGGAGGGTTAACCAAGCCACCATGGGCATGTAACAAAATCATAGCTACCATGGGCATAATAGATAGTCATAGCCACCTACGGGCAATATCCCATGTATATATGATGCGTTAATAATATACCATATTTTAATATCTAAATTTATATATTATTTAACTTTATTTAACATAATTTTATTAGTTCATAACTACATTTGATAAAATATTACACTTAATGAAGTTATTTGGTTTTTCAAGTAACAAATCATGTCAAAAGGAAGCTGAATGTGAAGTAACACCACTTTGATTCCATTTTTTGTACCAATGTAGACTAATATAGGATAAGTGGTCAACATAAAAGTTGAAGCCCCTGAAATTATATTTCCAAAAAATCAAGAATCATCTAATTCAAAGATTGTATGAAGACTTTATGGATAAAACAATGAACACCTATTTGGGTGGATAGCAAGTTGGTGCCACTAGCACCAATTTTAGGCACTTTTTGGTATCTTTAAAGGCACATTAAGCTCAAGTGATCAACATGAAAGTTGTAGACTTTGAAGTTATCTAACCAATGTAATATAATTCATGTAATTTGGAGTTCAAAAAAAGAAGTTATGGTCAAAACAATTGAAGTGTCTCCTGTAGATAGCAAACCAAAGCTGCCAGCACCTAGCCACAACCCACCAGATAGTTGGTGGCACCGCGGCACCAGAAGTAGGTCAAAATTTATAAAATTCCTCAATTTTATGATTTTTACATAATTATACTTGTTTTAGAAAGACTTTTTGGGAAGTTTTTAAGTATTCTAAGGGGATTCTTTGGAGAGAACCTATAAGAGGAGTCTAGGGTTTTTCTTGGAGTCTACTCAAAGGATTTTTAAGAGTAGAAAAGAAGGAGATTCGAGAACAGAAAAGGTGATTTAAGAAGGTTAATTATAGTATAATGTTCTTCATGAAGGAAGTATCTTTTATTTTCTTCATGAACTAATTCTATTTTTCTAGGGTGAAGATGCAACCCTTTTTGATGAACCTTGCTATTTGGATTATTGATTATTTAATGCAAGTTTGTGTTTTTATTCATGGGTTTTATTTTAATCTTTTGATTTGTGTGATTGCTTGATCTTCAATTTTATAAATCTTATTGATTGTCTATGTAGGGTTAATGCACACACCTAATACACAACCATGGGCTTCCTTGAATGAGAAGAGTAGAAGGTTAAGGTGCACACCTAATGCACAACCATTATACTTAGTTCATAGTTCTTGATCGTAATGGGTTTCCACCTCAATTATGGTACAGATTATAGGTAATTGGAATGAGTGAAAGCGCTTGATTTAGATCCGCACACCTAATGGGAATAATCATATCATAGAAAGAACGAACCCAAGCAAGCATTGAATCTAGTATCCAAATAGCAAGGGGAGTCATTAAGTGGTGAAATCTGAACCCTAAACCTTTGCCACTTGAGATTCATCCTATATTACTTTATAGCCCTAGATTTTTGATTATTTTTTTAGTTTATTATTCTTATTAGGTCAAACCAATAATCCATCTTTTCAAAGTTAGTTTTAGTTAGTAACTTAATTTACTTAAATCAGTTTGCCGTTCTCCATGGGATTGACCCTTGCTCATGCACACTATACTGCTATAGAATCATGCACTTGCAAGGTATTATAATTTGAACCATCAAATTTTTGGCATCATTACTGGGGAATGGTTCCAAATTGATTTAATTAGGTTTAGTTACTATTTTTCTTTTTATTTTTTTATATAATTGTATATAAAATTTCTAACTTCTTCTTTCTTTTTGGTTTTTGCTGGTTTGTGAATGCAAGAGAGAATAATTGGAGGGGGAACACTTTGAAGGACTTAAGTCAGAGCTTAACAAGCAGATGGAGAGGATGTGGCCCTTGAGTTTTGCAGAATTATCAAGATAAGCCAATGCAAAGAATTTCTACAACCAACCACTCCATGATGATCCATATCATGGTTGGAATAGTCATTCTAATTTTTCATGGAACATTGATCATAATTATATTCAAATTGGGACTTATTTCGACCAAAGAAGCCTACTCTAGAAGAGACATTGCAAAGTTTTATCCAAACAACCCAAACTTGGTACCAAAATGCTAAAATAAGGTTCCAAAATACTGAATCAAGTTTTGATAACATAAAGACAACCATGAAAAAGATGGAGATTAGTTTGGAGCAAATTATAGTGGCTGTGCAAAGTGACACATATAGAAAGCTATCAAGTCAGCTCGAGCAAGTTAAAGCAATGACAACAATTGGAGGTGGTAAGATAATAGATGATAAAGTTGGTGATGTGATTAATGATTCTAATATTTTTGCAGATGATGAGGAGGAGATGATTGCTAGGAGATCTATGTTCCCAATTCTTACTCCTGCACTCAACTACAAGCCACCACCACCTTGTGATCCACTTATCCTTTTTCCTGGGTGTTTGAGGCAAAATGAAGTTATTGAAAAACCTCACAATGGTAATGAGCAAATTTTGGCTTTAGATGTTCTCCCACAAGAAAAAGTCGGTGAGATAATTGAAAATCTTAATGAAGGCTTAGCAAAGGAGGAGACCCAAGAAAAATCTGAACTGGAATAATTGCCTCTTTCTTTAAGGTATGCATTTCTAGGCAATGATTCATTCTTTCAACTGATTATTCCTTCATCTTTTGCAGGTATTGAAAAGGAAAAGCCAATGTAGCTTCAAGATATATTGTGAAGTTTGATATTTTCAAGGAGATTGAGTTGTCCAATGACAATAAGAGTGGCTCCAAGTTAGAGGGAGTGGATGGAAGCACTAAGGAGTTTATAAAAGAGCCCTTAAACATAGTTAAAGTAGCACAAGTTGAAGGAGATAAATTAGAAGATGCTACATCATTCAACCATATTTTGGGAGCACTATCATTTTCCAAGCCACTACCAAGCTTCAAGGAGCCAGAACATCAGAAAGCCAAATTTTAATTCAAAGATAGAAGGCCATAGTCGGGTTGAGACTTTAAATCAAGCGCTTCTTGGGAGGCAACCTAAGCTTTTTTTAAACTTTCTTTATTTTCTTATCATTTAGCTTAGTGTCTGCTTATTTTCTTTACTATTAGGATATATTATTTTTAATTTCTAGTTACTGTGTTGTAGAAGGAGGAATTCTGATTTTAGAGAATTGTAGATGCTCTTCCTATGATGCCAAGCTAGCTCTAGCAGAAGAGGATGTGAATGCACTTTATTCAGGAGGACCCTTGATCTTAACTTCTTTCATTATTTTACATTGACCTGAATGTGAAGTTTAAGTTGGGGGGTGTTTTTCATTGCATTCAAGTGCATTCAATTTGTTTTACATTGCATTCAAGTGCATTTAGTTTTAGGCAAATGTTTTTCAAATTTATGTATAATTTTGAGGAGCTGCAATTTTGAAAACTTAGCTAAGAAAATTCAAGAGCAATTATGCTTACATTTTGCAACTGAATAGGATGGATTCTCTCTTATTAATCACTAGCATGCTGAGTTTTTGATTACAATTGCATATAAGTTAGGAATAAAAATAGGCAACCCTTGTGATCTACCGATTCTCATACAAAATTCTTTCTTTTTCATGATTGATGAAAATTTCATTGAGCACAACATGCTATGATCATGCAAAGTTTATATGGATTGGTTGATGATGTTGTGAATTCATTGACTTATTTTGATTGACACAAGCATGTTAGAACTTGTTTGAGTATCCCCAAAGGCAAAATCCTAAACAGCATGTTTACTTGGAAGTGATCTAGGCATTATTTGATCAGATTGAGCCTTACAAGCTAACCTAGTACATTCATTGTCACTAGTGTCCCTAATGAGCTTAATTAAGGAATGACATGTGCAAAGCATGTGAAAGACCACAATTTGAATTTTCTTTCTTTAGCCTTATTATCCAGAGCTATTTAGCCTGAAAAACCATGTTTTACCTATTCAAAGACATATTTTATGCTCATGGTTGTTTAATAGGTATGAATGAAGTAAAAGAAGATAAGTTTGGAGGTGTTAAAAAGAAGTATGCCATGATAAAGAAAAAGAAAAAGGGACAAAAGAAAAAGGCTAAGTAAGGAAATATGTTTTAATTGGGGGGATCAAATTCTATAAACTAAAAAGAAAACAATTTTAGGGGCGTGGTAGTAATACAGGCCATAATTGGTCACATCCTAATAAAATTGATAAAAAATAAGTTTGGGGGTGTGATAGTAATATGACCCATAATGATAAAAATAAAGTAGAGAAAACCATAAACAAAAAGTTAAGAGGGTGAACATTCATGTACAATTCAGTTATGATCTCTTACTTTGTGAATCCTTACTTCTTTTCTTTGTTAGCCAAACCAAAGACCCCATTACAAGATTAACAAAGACCTCTTAATCCAAGTGAACATAGTTGTCTACATTAGTGGAGAGGGATTCTGAAAAGCAAGCTTATGATGTGTTTTGTGAAGGTCATTAGAATCATTAGTTTACACATTGTTAACTGATGAGTATGCATGGAGCATGAGATTGACATTGCACACACATACATTTTCACTTCATGAAAGGATTGATAAAGCATGAGTTTCATGAGATTACTTGGCAAGTGTCTTGAATGATTTTTGAATTATGTGTCCATGGGTAATTTGTCTAGCGCTTACTAATTCTTTAAGAGAGATGGTCCTACTTGATTCATTAGTTTTGGTTACTATTTTGCTCGAGGACGATCAAAAGTTAAGTTTGGGGGTATTTGACAAGTAAGGAAATATATTTAGCATGTGTTTGATTGTTTGAGAAAGATTTTCCTAATTGATTCATGAGTTCAGATTTTTATTTTGCTAGAGGATGAGCAAAAGCTAAGTTTGGGGGTATTTGATGAGCTCATAATATACCACATTTTAATATCAAAATTTATATGTTATTTAAATTTATTTCACATAATTTTATAGTTTCATAACTACATTTGTTGAAATATTATAGTTAATGAACTTATTTGGTTTTTCAAGTAACAAATCATGTCAAAAGGAACCTGAATGTGAAGTAGCACCACTTTGATTCCATTTTTGGCACCAATGTAGACTGATATAGGACAAGTGGTCAACATAAAAGTTGAATCCCCTAAAATTATCTTTTCAAAAAATCATGAATCATCCAATTTAGAATCGTATGAGGAAGTTATGGATGAAAAAGTGAACACCTCTCCTAGTGGATAGCAAGTTGATACCACTAGCACCACTTTTAGGCACTTTTTGTTATATTTATAGGTGTATTAAGCTCAAGTGATCAACATAAAAGTTGTATATTGTGAAGTTATATAACCAATGCAAAAAGAATAATACAATTTTGAGTTCATACGAAGAAGTTATGGTCCAAATTACTCAAAGTATCTCCTATGGAAAGCAAACTGGAGTTACCAACACCTAGCCACCACCCATTAGATAGCAGGTGGCACTGACGGTGCCAGTAGTAGGTCAAAATTTGTTAGATTCTATGATTTTATGATTTTTATGTAATTTTCCTTGTTTTAAAAAGACTTTTTAAGAAGTTTTTAAGGATTCTGAGGGAATTCTTTGGAGAGAACTTCTAAGAGGAGTCTAGGGTTTTTCTTGGAGGTTACTAAAAGGATTTTTGAGAAGAGAAAAGAAGAAGATTCAAGAAGAGCAAAGGCAATTCAAGAAGGCTACTTATAGTATGATGTTCTTCATGAAGGGCATATCTTTTTTTTCTTCATGAACTAATTCTATTTTTCCAGGGTGAAGATGTAGCTCTTTTTGATGAACCTTGTTATTTGGATTATTGATTATTTAATGCAAGTCTGTGTTTTTATTTATGGGTTTTATTTCAATCTTTTGATTTATGTGATTGCTTGATCACTAGTTTCATAAATCTTATTGATTGTCTATGCATGGTTAAGGCGCACATCTAACGCATAACCATGAGCTTTCTTGAATGAGCAAAGTAGAAGGTTAAGGCACAGACCTAACGAACAATTATTTTACTTGGTTTATAGTTCTTGATCGTAATGGGTTTCCACCTCAATTATGCTATAGACCATAGGTAATTGGAACGAGTGAAAGCACTTGATTTAAACCTGCACACCAAACGAGAATAATCATATCATAGAAATAACAAACTAAAGCAAGCATTGAATCCAATACCCAAAGAGCAAGAGGAGTCATTAAGTGGCGAAATCTGAACCCTAGACCTTTGCCACTTGAGATTCATCCTCTATTATTTTATAGCCCTAGATTTCTGATTATTTCTTTAGTTTATTATTCTTATTAGTTCAAACCAACAATCCATCTTTTCAAAGTTATTTTAGTTAGTAACTTAATTTAATTAAATCAGTTTGCCGTTCTCTGTGGGATCGACCCTTGCTCATGCACACTGTACTACTATAGAATCATGCACTTGCTAGGTATTATAATTTCAACCATCAATATGCATATGTCCGCATCGACATGTAATGCCAACTCCATAATTCACAACTCAGTCATATGCAAAGTCATTTCTAAAAGAAATCCATTCGCATGAATATCAACCATGATATCATAAATGTGTGGATGAAATCAAATCACAAGATAAACATATGAAATCATAATTCACAGTGCAATGGACAAAACTGTTTAACTCATGGTGCTTGTATGCTAGTTCTAAATCATTCAAACATGACTCGAGAAGAAACCTACTTACCTCTAACAAGAATAAATTCCAAAATCTTCAATTCAACTCCCAAATCAAAGTTCCATAGATCCTACATAAAACATATACATCACATTGAACATTTACAAGCATTAAAATAAGCATTAAAACAACCCTTTCATTGAGGCATTTGTCAAACACTCATTATGAATACCCTAGTTTGTAAATTTCAGCTACATGAATTACATAAATCATCTTCCCAGCAATGTATGATTAATTTCTAACATAATCAACACTAATTCCACAACATAAAAAGCCCAAATAAATCACTAAATTTGTTTCATATCTCTATCCATAAATCATTCATGCATCTCATCAAATACATGGTGTACATAAATTTCTTAAATTTCTACAACATGTATTAATCTCTTATGCATTTCAGCTATATACAATCATGAATCATGATCATTAACATCAAATTAACGTCAAAATTGAATCAAATAAATATTAAATTAATCAAATCATCTACCCCATATCATTCCACATGTAAATTCATGTCCACACCACAAGTAAATTGCTGTCCATTTCATGGACAACAATATACAGATGATTAATGACCCAAATCTTCTCCAAATTATTGTAATTTTCATTCTCCACGTTTCCCCCATGAAAGCCCATCAAATCAAGCCCAAAATAGAGCGCCCATTTCTGATCATAATCTATAAATAACCCTAGCATACTAATTTCGAAACTAATAGAGATTAAAGCTCTTACCTTTAGTTTTAGATGTAGTTTTCTCCTCAAATCAATGATTCAACTTCAATTCCACATCCATCGATGAACAACAGTTTTAATGGAATGAAAACAAATGGTTTCCCTCTTAGATCCATGTCCAAGTTGGTGATTTTTGTGTGAGTGGTGATTGCTTATCTAGGGCAAATTTTCCATGTGAAAATCCTATGAAATGGAGGAGAAATGGGGGCGTGATTGCTTGGGAGGATGGCTGTTATTGGTTGCATGAAATGAGAGGTAAAGAGACATGAAAGGGGGATGGGGTATCTTGATTAGGGTTAGGTTTGGTACTCTAGCAGTGCACCTGACATTCCATGCACAAGCACCAGAAGTTTTATGCAATTTGCACTTCAATCATGCATATTTAATATCATCCAATCCATCACTCATGAGTGCATTAAAATGTATTTGATATTGCTGCCCCAAATTAAATTTTATCATGAGTAAAATTGCCCCAATTGATTTTTAAAAGAAAATTTGATTACTTAGGCGTTCTTAATTTGTCCACCTGGAACAGTTTTGGTAATTTGGCCTAACTTCTTCATACGGTGTCCAAATCACGTGATGCTTGATGACTTGGAAAGATATTTTCAAGGGATACAAATTTATTTTGATCACTTTTTTGATTTAGTGTCAATCTATAAGTCATTTGGCGTCAAAGTGATACCTTCTCTTTAGAGCACAATGTGAAGCTCTAGAGACAGTTATAGTATTTTAACTATAACTTTCTTATATGATATCTAAATCACATGATTCTTGCTTAATTGTAAAAATAAGTTAAAGGGCTATAACTTTTATATGGAACGTTCATCTATGCCAAAAATTAGATACAAGTGACACTTATATCATATTCAACCTCTTTTTACTATGTTATTGTGCTCAAAACACAAACTAACTTCATTAAGCGCAATATATAATCAAATGTGATTATGAACTAATAAAATTATGTAAATTAGGATCCAAAACATATGTGATCTCTTCATACATGGAAAGTCTTTTACCTCAAATCCCGGGTGTCACATTTCACACTCCTTACAAAAAGTTTCATCCTCAAAACTTTAGGCTTCATTCCACAAGTAAAGATACTTGACTTTCAATGTTTACTCAAGTTCCTATGTTGCTTCATCTTCAGTGTGGTTGCTCCATTGAACCTTCATAAGGTGAATCACTTTATTTTTGAGCTACTTTTCCTTACTATCAAGTATCCAGATCAGTCATTCTATATACTGCATATTTAGCTGAATCTAAATCTCTTCTGGCTTTAACACATGAGGCGAATCTGGCTCATACTTCCATTAAGAAGATACATGGAAAACATCATGCACTTCACTCAAGGATGGTAGTAATGCCACTTGGTAAGCCACCTTACTAATACATTCCAATAACTCATATGGTCCCACATGCCTCGGACTCAACTTGCCTTTAGTGCGAAATCGCACTACACCTTTCATAGGAGATACCTTAAAAAATACTATGTCTCCCACCTGGAACTCCAGATCACATCTCCTAATATTAGCATTAACTTTTTTGCATGTCTGAGCAACCTGAATCTTCTCTCTGATCTATGATACCTTATCGACTGTATCTATAACCATCTGTGGACTAACTAATGCTCTCTCTCACCAACCTCATCCCTATGTAATGGTGATCTGCACTTTCAGCCATACAACGCCTCAAATGGAGTCATTTGAATACTTGAATCATAACTATTATTATATGCAAACTCTACTAATGCCAAATACTCAATCCATACTCTGCCCCATTCAAGCACACATGCCCTCAACATATCTTCTAACAGCCTATTCACCCATTATGTCTGTCCATTTGTCTGTGGATGATATATAGTACTAAAATCCAAATGAGTCCCCATGGCCTTATGTAAGGATTTCCAAAACTTTGAGGTAAACACCAAACCTTGATTAGTAATAATGAACTTAAGTGCACCATGCAACCTCACTATCTCCTTATGATAAATCTAGTCATACTTCTCAACTATCTAGTTTGTCTTCACTAGTACAAAATGAGCCACCTTAGTCAATCTATCCACAATCACCCAGATACTATCATACCCTACTAAAGTTCTTAGCAATCCAGTAATGAAATCCATCATAATATTCTCTTATTTCCACTTGGGATTCTCAATGGGCTGTAATAAACCACCCAACCTTTGATATTCAGCTTTCACCTTCTAACATGTCAAACACTTAGCCACACAATTGGCTACATCATTCTTCATGCCATTCCACTAATAATGTGCCTTTGGATCATTATACATCTTCGTATTCACTGGGTGAATAGTATATGGTGAATAATGGGCTTCCTCCATTATTTTTTGTACCACTGCAGTCTCCCTAGGAATTGCCATCCCATTCCTATACCTCAGAATACCATCCGCGCTCATAACAAAATCTGGCAGCTCACCATTTCTAGCTCTCTCTTTTATCTTCTAAAACTCTACATCCGTAGTCTCTTCATAGGCTACCTTGATCTCATCTTTCAAGGTTGGTTGAGTAGTTAGCTGGCACACCTATGCAACCAACCCTTCCATACGCACATGCACATCCAATTTTCTCAATTCCTCAAATAGCTCTACCTTCTGAGTCAACATACAAGCCATACTACTCCTGACTTCCTGCTTAGTGCATCAGCCACTACATTAGCTTTTCCTAGATGGTAGTGGATATTCAAATCATAATAACTCTAACCATCACCTCTGTCTCATTTTCAACTCCTATGTAAAGATGTACTTCAAGCTCTTGGGTCAATGTAGATATCACATTTCTCACCACATAGTGCCTCCATATCTTCAATGCAAAAAACAACTACCGCAAACTCCAAATCATGAGTTGGATAGTTCTGCTCATGTGGTCTCAACTACCTAGAAGTATATACTATTACATTTCTATTTTGCATCAGTACACAACCAAGTCCATTCTTAGAAGCGTCACCATAAACTACAAATCCACCCTGACCTAATGGCACTGTAAACACTAGCACTTCCACCAAATGCCGCTTCAATTCTTGGAATGCTTTCTCATGCTTATCAGTCCAATAAAATTGACTTTCTTTATGGGTCAATTTGGTCATGGGTACCACAATTGTGGCAAACCTTTCCATGAATCTCCTATAATATCCGACTAATCCCAAGAAGCTCCTCACCTTTGTCACATTAGTTGGTCTTGACCAATTCACTACTGCTTGTATCTTATGAGGATCCATAGAAATACCATTAGCTAAAACCACATGACCCAGAAATGCCACACTGTTCATCCAAAAATCACATTTCTTGAGTTTAGCATACAATCTTTCCTTCTTAAGTTTCTGCAAAACCAACCTCAAATGCTACTCATGTTCCTCCTTGCTCTTAGAATAGATTAATATATCATCAATAAACACAACTACAAATTGATCTAAATATGTCTTGAACACCCTATTCATTAGTCAGACCAAATGACATCACTAAGAACTTGTAATGCCCATATCTCGTCCTAAAGGCAGTCTTAGTTACATATGCAGCTTTCACTCTCATCTGATGATACCTTGATTACAAATCAATCTTAGAGAATGTCCTTGCCCATTTTAACTAATCCAAAAAGTCACCAATAAGGGAAAAGGATACTTATTCTTGATAATGACCTTGTTAAGATCCTTATAGTCAATGCACAGTCTCAAACTGCCATCCTTTTTCTTTACAAATAGTACAGGTGCTCCTCATGGTGACACACTAGGATGAATGAATCCTTTATCCATCAACTCTTATTGCTGCACCTTCAACTCAGTCATCCCTACTAGCACCATATGATATGGAGCTCTTGATATTGGCCTAGCTCTAGGTTGGAGATCAATACTGAACTCCACCTCTCTCTCTCTGGGGAAACTGATGGTTTAAATTATAATACCTTGCAAGTACACAAGTGTATAGTAGTACAGTATGCGTGAGCAAGGGTCAATCCCATAGAGAATGACAAACTAGTTTAATTAAATTGAGTTACTAACTAAAACTAACTTTGTAAAGATGGATTGTTGGTTTGAACTAATAAGAATAATAAACTAAGAAGATAATCAGAAATCTAGGGTTATAGAATTATATAGGATAGATTGCAAGTGGCAAAAGGTCTAGGGTTGAGATTTAACCACTTAATGACTCCCCTTGCTATTTGGATATTGGATTCAATGCTTGCTTGGGTTTGTTCTTTCTATGATATGATTATCACCATTTAGTGTGCGAGTTTAAATCAAGCGCTTTCACTTGTTCCAATTACCTATGGTGTGTAGCACAATTGAGGTAAAAACCCATTATGATCAAGAACTATGAACCAAGTAGAATGGTTGTGCATTAGGTGTGTGCCTTGATCATGCTTAGATAATCAATAAGATTTATGAAACTAGTGATCAAGCAATCACATAAATCAAAAGATTAAAATAAAACCCATGAATAAAAATGTAGATTTGTATTAAATAATCAATAATCCAAATAATAAGATTCATCAAGAAGGGTACATCTTCATCCTAGAAAGAAAAAATTAGTTCATGAAGAAAATAAAAGATACTCCCTTCATGAAGAATATCATACTGCAATTAGCCTTCTTGAATCGCCTTAGCTCTTCTTGAATCTCCTTCTTTGCTCCTCAAAATCTCCTCGAAGTAGCCTTTAAGAATACCCTAGACTCTATTTGAAAACTCTTCCCAAAACTACTAAAAATAGGGCTTAAAAATGTTGCATTTCAGAAAAATAATAAAAAATATTAATTCTGCAGTTTCTGGCGTTGGCGGTGCCACCACGCTGATCCTTCCACTCCCTTGCATCTTCATCTTTGCTCCCTTACTGGTTTATGTGCCTTCCTTCACTGCTTTGCTGCTCCATATTTACTTGCTTTCTCTCCTTTTCTCTACTCTTTTACTGACCTAAACACACAACAAAAATATGTGAAATTGACATAAAACTAATCTAAGATTGCACAAAATTAAACTTGAAAATATAAAATATAAGTAAATGAAATATGCTCATCAGTAACCCTAGTAGTTTATCTAGAAACACATCAGGAAAATCCCAAACTATGGGTTTATCTTCCAATGGTCGATGCTCAGAGTGAGCATCCATTGTAGACACTAGATATGCCTCACACCTTTTCGAACTATACTCATGGCTCCCATTATTGAGATAAGTTTAGGAAATTGACCTTTAGGTAGACTCTTAAAGATAATGTAAACTTCATTTGGGTCTTTAAAGTGACCTACTTAGTTCTACAATCTACTTTAGCCTCATACTTGGATAACCAATCCATACCTAAAATAACATCCAATCCTTCAATATCTAACACAATCAGATTAACAACAAATTGTCTACACTCAATCACTATAGGGATGTCATGGCACATTTCAGAAGCTATACTAACTGTCCTCAAAGGAGTAGACACTTTCACATTATAAAACATAGGATACTTAGGCAGACAAGCTCTATCTATAAACACTACAGAGAAAATTGTCGAGAAGCACAAGGATCAAACCAAAACAAGTGTCATGTAATCACAAACATAAAGATTACCTATCGCCACATTATCCAATGCTTGAGCCTCCTAAATGTTGATTGCCTGAATAATTGCTACCACTTGAGGCTTCTATCCATCATACTGGCGCCCTGGTGCCTGATACAGTCTCTGCTCTCATGCCCATAATACATATGTTATTATTACTAAAACTTAATTCCCCAGGATTAGACACATTCTCTAAATACATCATCATGATCAAGTCATCCTCATAATTAGGACTCATATACAACCTCTTATTAAGACATATTCATCGTCTGTATAATATTATCAAGACATACTCATCATTACAACTCACTAGGAACAAGGATACAAAGTGTGTCTTACTCTCAAGTTATAAATCATCATTATTCAAATGCCATATATCATGCCATCCAGACATATCACACCTCACAGGTGTCACAACTATGCCACTAAGGAGTCCATGCCACCAAGGCATATCCACCCACCACTGGTTTCACACCATCTCCATACCATCAAGGCACAATAATACCCCCACATAAGTATCACCCACCATGCCTCCCAGGCCTAACCATATTGCATGAGAGTCATAAATCACCAAGTTACATTTACACCATACTATCATCAAGATAGCACCATATATCACATAGTAATTTAAAGTCAAGTAACTAGTACATAGACAAGACATGCATTTCATCCTATAGTAAAGCAACCTAGGGTCTCTAATGTCATTTCCTAGTCTACCATTCCCCAACTATCTATAGATTTACCAACTCTTCTTCTTCATAAGTACTTTATATCTCAAATCTAATAGCTATCGTCATGCCTCTTTTTGAGATTTTTATGCTTTGATACCACTCTATAACACCCCCACTTCCAGGGTGCTACATACTCATATTCTAGAGAAAGATCCCACAAAAAATCTGCCAGATTCTTCCCTAAAATATGAGGGTTTCTATACCTATATATATATATTCTCATACAAAACCACAGTCCCTAGAATCAAATAATCAATCTCAAAGCATGATAACAAACTAAATATATCTAAATCCACTCCATATACAAGTCACAACTCAAAACATTGGTCTCTATGCCATATCACCAGTTTGACTCACAATCATCACATATACCAGTCTCATACAATTCATTTATTTAGTCAGAAACCTAAATAAAGAATAATCAAATAGAATATCCAATGTCCATCTCATCTCCTCATCCACGAGTACTTCTAGTTCCCTTATAAGTACTAACCCCCAGTTGGGCTTCTCTGTCTGTCTTGGCATCTAAAATCATAAAAGAAAATAGAGTGAGTCCGGACAAACTTAGTAAGTAGGAAATGCGAAGAAATCAATGAAGCACAATAAAAATGTAACTCAGCTCAAATCATGTGAATGCAATCATGCCACACATGTAGTTGAATACTTATACCTATATCATAATCATAAGCCATTAAGGTAATCAATAACATAGCCACCACAGTCATATGATATAACCAAGGCCACTTATGGCCATGTCACCTATGGGGATATCAGTATCCAAGCCACCTATAGGCATATCAACATCCAAACCACCAACGGGCAATTCAATCTATGGGCATATCAACATCTAAGCCACCTATGGGCATATTAATATCCAAGCCACCTACGAGTATAACATATAATCATAGCCACCACGAGTATAAAATATTAATATAATCAAGCCACCATGGGCATATAACAAATCATAGCAATTACGGGCATAATACCTAATCATAGCTACCTACAGGCAATATAATATATAATCATAGCCACCATGAGCATACAATATCAATATAATCAGACCACCATAGGCATATAACAAAATCATAGCCACCATGGGCATATTACATAATCATAGCTACCTATGGGTAATATACCATGTGTATACATATTTCCTCATCCACATTCAATGCCAATGCCATAATTCACAACTCATTCATGTGACAAGTCATTTCTAAAAGCAATCCATTTGCATGGATATCAACCATGATATCATACACATGTGGATAAAATCAAATCTTAAGATAAACATATGAAATCATAATTCATAGTGTAATGAACAAAACTGTTTAAAATGCGGTGCCTGTATGCCAGTTCTAAATCATTCAAACATGATTCGAGAAGAAACCTACTTAATTATAACAAGAATAAATTCCAAAATTTTCAATTCAACTCCTAAATCAAAGTTCTGTGGATCCTACATACAACATATACATCACATTGAACGTTGAACATTTACAAGCATTAAAGTAGGAAATTCATCTCAATTGTATAAGTCACTAAGTGAAGTTCACCTATACATTCCATTTTTATCTCTAGGGTTAACTTCTCACTTCTAACATCTTGCAACCCATTATATAATTGGGTAAATTTGTATATGCCCCAGACAGCTCCATAACATAAATTCCAATGTGGTTTGTAAGGTTTACAAAAATTTAGCTTATATTCCCTTCTTTAAGCTATCAATTGAAGGGTCTTTTAAACAACTTCAACATGGATAACCAACTGTTTTATCCCTTCATTGATACATCATTTCATGCCATCTAAACATGATTTGTAAGTATCACAAACTGTCCATATAGCTTCCCACTTATGGGGGACTACCTTAAACACATTTCAATGCACAATTCTAATCCAAATTAATCATGTTGCTACCCATGTTTTCAATCTCTCTAATCATTCATTTGCTGCATTCCATAATTTGTTTAGGGGGTTGTTTAATGACTAATTAGGGTTCTTAACCTAGCCACACCATTTCACCTTGTTTCCCATAGACGCATTCCATCAAGCATACAATGTGCATACTTTATCTTACAATTTCAACTACATATTTGAGTTTATGCATTTTTCTCCACATACAATCTGTTCTCCAATATAATTAAAATTCCAACCATGTCATAATCAACGTACTTAAATTTTGAATTAATTATATAAGCCATGCATTTACATTCCATACCCAAACAACCCTTTCATTGAGGCTTTTTGTCAAACACTCATTGTCCATACCCTATTTTGTAAATGTCAGCCAAATGAATTATATAAATCATATTCCCAACAAAATATAATTAATTTGTAACATAATTAACACTAATTTTATATCATGAATAGCCCAAATAAATCACTAAATTCGTGTCATAACTCTGCCCATACCTCATTCATGCATTTCATCAAATACAAGGTGTAAATCCTTAAATTTCTTAAATTTCAAAAATGTGTATTAATCTTTTATGCATTTCATCTATATATAATCATGCTAAAATCAAATTAAAATCATAATTGAATCAAAATAATATTAAATGAATCAAATCATCTACCCCATATCATTCTACATGCAAATTCACATGCACACTTCAAGTATATTGTTGTCCATTTCATGGACAACAATATACGCATGATTAATGACCAAAATCTTCTCAAATTATTGTAATTTTTATTCTCCCCATTTCCCCAATGAAAGCCCCATCAAATCACACCCAAACCCGCCCCCCATTGCTGATCATAATCTATAAACAACCCTAGCATACTAATTTCAAAATTAATTGAAAAGAAAGCTCTTACCTTTAGTTTTAGAAGTAGGTTTCTACTTCTCAAATCAATGATTCACTTTCGATTCCTCATCCATCCATGAATATCAGTTTATAGATGGTTTCCCTTTTAGATCCACATCCAAGTTGGTGATTTTTGTGTGAGTGGTGATTGCCTAGTTAGGGCAAATTTTCCATGGAAAAATCCTATGAAATGGAGGAGAAATGGGGGCATGATTGCTTGGGAGGATGGATGCTATTGCTTGTGTGAAATGAGAGGGAAAGAGATGTGAAAGGGGGATGAGGTATCTTAATTAGGGTTAGGTTTGGTACTTTGGTAGTAAACTTCATGTTCCATGCACATGCACCATAGTTTTTATGCAATTTGCATTTCAATCATGCACATTTAATAGCATTCAATACATCACTCAATAGTAATTACTGCCAATTGATTTTTAAATTTTATCAAGAGTAAAATTCCCTGAATTGATTTTTAAAAGAAAATTTGATTACATGGGCATTCTTAATTTGTCCACTCATAATAGTTTCGATAATTTGGCCATAACTTCCTCACATGGTGTCCAAATCATGTAATTCTTGATGAATTGGAAAGATAATTTCAAGGGATTCAACATTCTTATTGATCACTACTTCTGATTTAACATCCATCTATGAGTCGTTTGGCCTCAAAATGACATATTTTGTTTCAAATACAATGTGAAGCTCTAGAGACAATTGTAGTATTTTAGCTATAAATTTCTCATATGATATCTGAATCACATGATTCTTGATGAATTGTAAATATAATTTAAAAGGATATAACTTTTACATTGAATACTATTTCTAAATCATCCATCATCTATGTGAAAATTTTGATATAAGTGACACCTACATAATACTTAGCCTCTTTTTACTATGTTTTTGTACTCAAAACATAAATTAACTTCATTAAGTGCAATATATAATCAAATGTAATTATAAACTAATAAAATCATGTAAATTAAGGATCCAAAACATATATGAGTTCTTCATACATGGGAAGGCTCTTACTGCAAAATCCCAAGTGTCATAGTTGCCAACAAGGTAATTTGCCTAGCAACACCAAAGTTAATCCAATAGAACAATGCAAGGCTATCACCTTGAGAAGTGGGAAAGGACTGGAGATTCCTTCAAGTGATGAAAAAGTTAACAAATGGATCAAGAACAAGTTGAAGTCCTTCCTAAAGTTCAACCACTGTGTAAGGCCCTGAAAAATTTCAAAAATGTAAATTTTTATTATTATAAAGTTTTGGTAATTTTTGCCGGGTTGACAGATTGTATAATTAAAATTTTAAAAAAATTATTATAAAAAAGTTATGAAATTGAATGAATTATTAATATAAACATGAGGATGAGGTTTAGGGTACACAAAGTGTATTAAATAAATCATTTAAGTGAAAGAAAATGAATTTAAATCGGTGGAATGCCAAACATGTAAATACTGAAAAGGATAGATTTGTTTTATGAAAAATATATATTAAAATGGATGGAATATCCATATTAATGTGAGGATGATGAGGACACATAATAATCAATGATTCACAGGTGAAGAAAAATAAAAAATTGCATGTGGATAGCTGAAAAATCAAGTTGCCAGTGATTTTTGGCAAATTTTAGTTAAAATCAAATTTAATTAAGAAATAAATAATAAAATTATGCAAAGATTATATTTAATGAATGTGAAATTAATATGAGCACATGATTTATGAAATGGGCAGCCTACTCATGTTAAAAATAAGGATTAATGCAAGTTTGAAAAGTTAAGAGTGGTGCATGTGCATGGTTATACATAGGTTATAGACTAC
>JAYJMB010012195.1:0-47749 GCA_036873735.1 Pouteria campechiana
GGGATCGACCCTTGCATAAGCACACTAGACTATACATCGACCGTGCACTTGCGAGGTATTAAATTTGAGCCATCATTTAGCATGAGTTTGAGTTAGTAATTTGATTGCAAACTGGATGCATGCTTAGATGGAATGCATGCTTGGATTTAGATATTAGTAAGAATACCCTTGTTATGGATACCATTTTGATTAAGTTTTACGATGAAGGAAACTTGGTATGTGTACAATATGAAATTATGTGATATGCTCTAACAGGTATTTGGGATTGTGCAGTGGTAGGATAATTGGATTTTGGTATGGTGTTAGGATGACATGAAGATATGGATAGGTTGGTTTGGATTTGGTTATTTGATTTGCTATAGGATTGAGTTGGCCATTAGTTATTTGATCGAGGTTTGGATATTTGTCTATTTGATATTGGTTATTTGATTGAGGCTTAGACGCATGACTAAGGTTCATGCTTGGATTTGGATGCCTCTTGGATTAGATAGATATGTATTTGAGATTAGGATGCTCGCAAAAATTTGATTGTTGTGTATTTGAGGTTTGGATACATGCCAGATTGGCTACTTTGGATGTTAGGGATCTCTCCCATAATAGGGCTTTGTTTGATTATGTTGCTAGTGATGGCGAAGAGGCCTGATCATCCTATTATATGTGGACTCCTTTGCTTATTTCATGAGTGTGGATGGAGAACTTGTAGCTCCTTGGTTGCAATGAAGGGGAGATACCATACGGTCATGGATCTCGCAACATTTGTAGTTCAATTGTATGGACAGACCAGAATAAACAGAGTTGTAAAGAAGTTGAGTCCACTTGATTGTGGTTACCACCTGACTGTGGTTTAGATCACTTGGTTTGATTATGGTTGCCACTTGATTGTGGTTTAGACCACTTAGTTTGGATGTGGTTGCCACTTGATTGTGGTTTAGGCCACTTTGTTTGTGGTCGAGTTCACTTTGATGTGGCCTCTGAAGCATGGTATTGGTTCAGAGCAAGCAAATGAAAGTATAGATACATTGGTTTGTATAGGCCACATGAAAGTAGTTCCATTTGCATGTGTAAAATTGATTGGGTGATGAATGGATGATGAGACATATGAGGATAGTAGTATGAAATGACATGGTGGCATTGATATTAGTATTATATTGATGGTATTGTATAATTTGTAATGGAATTATTGTAGTTCAAATTTATTGAGATTGCATATGTGTTGTGATATAAATTGTATTAGCATCATTTGAGTGACATTCAATAGGTGTCAACATGTATTTTCATTCAAATTTTCTCAATATACACATAATTATTATGTACTTGAGTACCGACTTTGGTGATGCTGAACTACAACCAAATTTCCTTGTTCTAAAATTTTCTGGGCCTATTAGAAAGGTATAAGATATGAACTTATCATGTATAAAATTTAAACAGTAAGGTCTTATACTTACTATATGTGATTCCCCTAGTAAATGTAAATGGTTTACCTAATATTCTTGTATTATAATAAAGGCAGTGTACCATAGAAAGCACAATGTTGCTATCATGGATCTGGCAACATTTATAGTCGAGGTTACAGGGGTAATCCAATTGTACATTGTAAATGGGGATAGGATGGTAATTACATTTTGTAAATTCTATGAAACAGTAAATGTGTATATATGTAGATAATAAAATTTATTAGACTTATGGTTGGAAAATAGTGATGGTATGTGACTATGGACTCCTTGATTATAAGGTGAGATTCAATGAGTTCTATCATAGTAATGATATGAGAATAATATGCCTTGATAGTAAGGTTGATATGAAAATTGCTTACGAGCATGGGCAAATACATCCCGGTGTAGGGATGGTGTGGGTATGGGCAAGTACATCTTAGTGTAGGGATGGTATGGGTATGGGCAGGTTGTAATATCCCAGGATTTGAGGTAATGAATGATTTTATTGTGAAATAATTATGCTATTTTTTATCATGAGAATTATTTAATTGTACTATTTTTCTATCATGAGGATTGTTAGGAAATCATGTCAAATTGATACTCAATTGATGTAGACAAAATAAATCAACTTGCTACCAATTGTTACATGAAACAAGATTTATATGTTGTTGAATTTTTGTGCATTGATTGGTGTCAAATTACTATTTAATTTTATCACAATCAAGGGTGATTAGCATGATGTTTAAACATGGTGATTAATGATGTAAATTAAGAAATTTAATGTGATTTTTGGAATTTTTATTTTTTTGGAATAGTTTTAGTATTTTGACCATAACTTCTTCATAATCACTTAGAATTGAGTGAGTTTTTTTGCATTGTTCAGATAATTTCAAGGAATACAACTTTCATGTTGACCATAATTCCTAATTATGTTTATATTGTGAGTCATGGGTCCCACAAAGTGACACCACTTGGATTGGAGATAGTTGTAGTATTTTGGCTATAAATGTTTCATGAGAACTCAGAATTTAGTGATTTATCATTCATTAGAAAATTCACAACAAAGGCTACAACGTTTATGATTACTACTTTTGATGAATCAACACCCATATATGCCAAATATTTGAGACAAGTAACATTTATTATAAGAATAGTGTGTAGGTGCATGGGCACCACAACTTAAGTTTTTTTTCTTTTTCTTTAAGGAGATCCACCATCATCCCAAAACCTAATATGCCTCCCTCTTCTTACAACCCATGAACTAGCCATCCCCCTTTTATCCCATGCCTATATATATTTTTTCTCCCACTGATTTTCAAGCCAGAAAATTGTGCCAACGAATATAAAATCCATCCCCACGCATATAGCCACCCAAATCATCAACCTTGGGCGATTTCAAGGAGGAAGAATAATCTATTTACCTCGTTTGCTATTGTTGGTCTTGGATTCTTGAATATTTTGGCGGTTTCAAAGTGGGTTAGAAGGTATTACATTTTCCCCGACTTAATTTCTTATGACCTATTTGCTAGGTTAATATTCTATTTGTGTGGGGGGGGGGGGACTATCTAGGGTTGGAAAATGTTTGATTTTCTTAGGGTTGATAGGTTTTTAATGGGGATATTAATTAATCATAAATGATACCAAAATCTCATTAAGTGGTGAAGTCAGATCCCCAAACTCTTACAACCTGAATACAATTTTACATTACTCAAGCCATTATTTTCTATTTATCTTACATTGCACTTTTATTTACTTAGTCTATAATTTATATTATTGATTTAACACAACTTAATTTTAGTAACTAGACATAATTGAATCAATTTGACAATTTTCTGTGGGATTGACCCTTGCTAAGTATGCTATACTACTATACACTCATGCACTTGTTGACCATCAAGTGTTTGGCGCCATTGCTGGGGAGCAGGTTCCAAATTGATTTGATTAATTTAGTTAAAACTTTTCTTTTTTGTTGTTGTAGTTTATTTTATTTAGGATTTTTAATTCTTTCTTTCTTTTACAAAAATATTAATGCAAGAAAGACGATCACTAAATCTACTTCTGTCGCCCTTGAATGTTCACATTGATAAAGTGAAAATAGAGATAGAAAGCATAAGTAGAAAATAGAGTGGTTCAACAAGCTCAACAGCTAATGAAGGAATTTACCAACGATTGGAATCTCACATTCATGCATTGTTTTAGATGACAATGCCAGGAATTATGAGCTAAAGCATATAAAATTTTAACATACTTCCTTCTTTTCATGGTGTAGCCATAGAATCCTTTAAAATTCATGCATGATTTCTATGCAACTATTCAAACTTTTCCTTTGTAAGTTTTAACTGAGAATCATCTATGCATGAGATATTTTCCTTACACCTTCATGGATTTAGGAAAAACATGGTTCATGATATTAGCGCTTGGATCGCTAACTACATCCCATGTAGTATATAACAAGTTCATTGGTAAATTTTATTTCCATGCTAAAACTGCAGAATTGAGAAGTAAGATTGTTACTTTTTCTCAAATGGATGGGGAAGCATTCCATGAGGCATGGGAGAGATTTAAGGCATTACTGATTCAATGTCCTTACCATAGATATCCTCTTGAATTACTCAATCAATTTTTCTATAATGGACTGGCACAACCATGCCAAGCCATGGTTGATAATGCTGTAGGTGGAGCAATGGGAAAAAAGACCCTACATGAGGCATATGATCGATATTAGAAGCTTGGAGCAAACTCCCAACAGAAGAGTGTCAGAGTAAGTCCTGAAGAATTCATGAGATCAAGTCTAACACTGATCTTTTTATGTAGATGTTAGAGATGGCAAAACAGATGAAGGCGATGTGCTTTATGGTAGTGAACTTGAAGAAACCTATCCTTACTGAGGTTTGTTCAATTTGTAGTAATTTAGGACACTCACAGAATGTTTACCCTTCTAATGAAATTTTTGCAAGAGTTTCGGAGCAAGCAAACGCAATGAATTTCTATAACCAGTGGCCACGTAATGATCCTTATTCAAATACTTACAATCCTGGTTGGAGAAATCATCCAAAATTTTTATGGAATAATAGTCACAATTAGTATCAAGTTGGAATTTCTTTTCAACCCAAGAAACACACTCTTAAGGAGAAAGTTCAAACTTTTATCCAAGCAACTAAATTAGGATTTCAAAATGTGGAGGCATCAACAAAGAAGATAGAAACACAATTAGGGCAAATTGTAGAAGCTGTGTAGAGCCCACACGTGGAAAGTTGCCAAGTCAGCCAGAGAAAGCAAAAGTAGTCACAACATTGATAAGTGGAAAGGTAATTGACAATAAATTTGGTGAAGAATTTGATAAATGTAATGTTTCTGCAGAAATAGACAATAAGAAGAAAAAGGCAAAGGAGGAAGTGCATTTAAGGAAGGTTGTGTTTCCAATAGTTGACCCTCTAGTCAACTACAAGCCACCACCACCTCATGATACACCAGTGCTTTTTCCAGGAAGATTGAGGCAAAGTAAATTGGATAAATCATTTTTTGATATTTATGCTATTCTCTCCAAAGTTAATGCTAACTTACTTTGCTTGACATGATTAAGAACATGCCTACTTATGCTAAGTTTTTGAAAGAACTAACCATAAGGAGGCATAAGTATGAGCCTCATGAAAAGGTGATATTTCAGAAGTAACCAGTGTAGTTCTGCAAACAAATATTCCTCCAAAGTTGAAGGATCCAGGTAGTTTTAATATCACAATCACTGTTGAAGGAACGAATAATGTAAAGGCTGTGTTGGATTTAGGAGCAAGTATAAATTTTATGCCTTATTTTGTTTACTTGCAACTTGGTTTGGAAGATTTGAAACCTACTGCAATGTTTCAACAACTTACAGACAAATCAGTGAAACATCTAAGAAGCATTATAGAAGATAGATTGGTGCAGATTGATAAACTTATTATTTCTGCAGATTTTCTTATGCTTGACATGGAGAGGCAAGCGACTCCGGAAAGAGAGGTGCTCATTCTTTTGGGGCGCCCATTCATGGTAATAGCTAAGATAATCATTGATGAACAAAATGTAAAGCTGAAAATGACTGTTTTGGATGAGGCTGTGGAATTTTCTATTTATAATTCTCTTTCATTACCTTCAGATCCTATGGATCCATAGTAGTTGTTTTCAAATTAATGATTTGGACTCACTTGTGTCATCTACTTTTGTGCAGCAGAAAATAGAAGACAAATTGGAACTAGTGCTTACAACTGAAGAATTCATTAAGGAGGATAAAGAATTAAAGAGTTGAAAGAAGATTTGGATAGTGCAGAGGAAGTTAGAAAAGATGAAGTCACCAAGGAGGTGTTGACACATTAGAATTTCAATTTGGCCCCATCAATTGTCACACCACTGAAATTAGAATTGAAGTAACTACAATAGAACTTAAAGTATGTATTTCTTGGTGAGAATGATACTCTTCCAGTTATAATTGCCGCTGACTTATTTGCTGATGAAGAGAATAAGTTATTGAATGTCTTAAGAGAGCAAAAGGAGGTTCTAGGTTGGACATTGGCTGACATCAAAGGAATTAGCCCCATTGTATGAATGTATAAAATCTTGTTGGAAGATGATGCAAAGCCTTCCAAGGATGCTTAGAGGAGTCTTAACCCACACATCTAAGAAGATGTTAGAGCTAAGGTTATCAAGTTGTCGGATGTAGGTATTATCTACCTAATTTCTAATAGCAAATGGGTGAGTCAAGTTCATGTGGTACTAAAGAAATTTAGTATTTCTATTATTAAGAATGATAATAATGAGTTGATGCCAATAAGAATGACTACAGGATGGTGAATGTGCATAGATTACAAAAAAACTCAATGAAGCCACAAGAAAGGGTCATTTTTCTCTCCCTTTCATTGATCAAATGATTGAATGATTGGCAAGTCATGCTTACTACTATTTTTTGGATGGTTTGAAAAGTTACAATTAGGTTCGTATTGCTCCAGAAGACTAGGAAAAGACAACCTTAACCTGCCTGTTTGGAACTTTTTCTTATTGAAGGATGCCTTTTAGTTTATGCGATGCCCCTATAGCCTTTTAGAGGTATATGATGTCTATTTTTTTTGATATGATTGAAAGGTTTATAGAGGTTTTCATGGATGATTTTTCTATCTTTAATGATTCATTTGATGATTTCATTAATAACTTGATATTGATACTTAAAAGGTGTGTTAAAATGAATTTAACTTTAAGTTGGAAGAAGTATCATTTTTAATTAAGCAGGAAATTGTGCTAGGACATATTGTTTCAAGTAGAAGCATTGAAGTTGATAAGGTAAAAATTGATGTGATTGCTAAATTGCCCCCTCCCACTTCAGTCAAGGAAGTGAGGAGTTTTTTGGGTCATGCAGGTTTCTATAGACGATTCATAAAAGACTTTTCAAAAATTTCTAGAACACTATGTAACTTGCTAGCTAAAGATGTGACTTTCTATTTTGATGGTGAGTTTCTTATTGCTTTCAATACCTTGAAAGAAAAACTAACTTCTCCTCCAATTTTTGCAATTCCTGATTAGTCCATTCCTTTTGAGCTTATGTGTAATGCATCCGACTTTGCTATCATGTTGTCTTAGGACAAAGAATAGATAAATTACCTCATGTGATTCATTATGCTAGTAGAACTTTCAATGAAGCACAATTGAATTATTCCATACTGAAAAAGAATTATTTGCAATTGTGTTTGCATTGGAAAAGTTTCACTCATATCTAATTGGTTCGAAAAAAATTGTTTATTCTAATCATGTGCACTAAAATATTTACCGACTAAGAAAGATGTTAAGCCTATATTGATTAGGTGAATATTATTGTTGCAAGATTTGACCTGACAATAAAGGACAAAAAAGGTAGTGAAAATGTTATAGCTGATCATTTGTCCAGGTTAGTGGAAGGGACTGATTTTGAGTATAAGAAAGATAAATAGAACATTCCCATCAATGAGATTTTTCCTGATGAGTAACTATTTTTTGTAAAGGGAAGTGAACCTTGGTATGCTGATATTGTTAATTATTTAGTTAAAGGAGTTTTTAATCCTATATTGAATTCAAAGGGAAGGAGGAGGTTGCTGTCTGTAGCAAAACATTACTTTTGAAATGATCTAGTTATGTTTAAAATGTGTCCAGATCAGATCATTAGAAGTTTTGTACCTAAGGATGAACAATAAAGCATTTTGAAACATTGTCACACATTTAGCTATGGGGGGCATTTGGAGGAAAGAAGACCGTTCTCAAAGTTTTTCAATCTAGTTTTTACTGCCAACTATTTTTGGGGATGCTCATGCCTTTTGTGCAATGTATGATAGGTGCTAGAGAACAATTAACATTGGTAAACAAGATGAAATGCCACTCACAGGTAATCTAGTTGATGAATTATTTGATGTATGGGGCATTGATTTCATGGACTCATTCATACCATCCAATGGAAACATGTACATTTTGCTTGTCATTGATTATATGTCTAAGGGGGAACATATACATTCTGCTTGGTATTGATTATGTGTCTAAGTGGATTAAGGCAATGACCACTAAAATTAACGATGATAATGTTGTGCTAAATTTTCTAAAAGAAAGGATTTTCTCTAGGTCTAGTACTCCGAGAGCAATCATTAGTGATAGAGGAACTCATTTGTGCAATGAGGTATTTGAAGCTTGGTTGAAAAAGTATAACATCACTAATCGAGTTACAATGCCTTATCATCCACAAACTTCTAGGCAATTTGAAGTAACAGATAGATCAAGGTAATTCTGGAGACGACCGTGAACACCTCAAGGAAAGATTGGGCAATGCAGTTGAATGATGCACTTTGGGCATATAGGACTACATTCAAGACCCCGATAGGAATGAATCCTTACAAACTTATCTTTGGAAGAGCTTGCCATCTACCGGTGGAGTTAGAGCACAAAGCATACTGGACAATAAAGAAACTAAACCTTGATTTGGAGAAGGTAGGTAAAGAGAGAAAGCTTCAATAAACTAAAGGAGTTGATAGATGGAGCTTATGAGAATGCAAAGATTTATAAGGAGCAAACAAAGAGATATCATGATCAAATCATTCGCAAAGGATGCATTGAACCTGGAATTAAAGTTTTACTTTATGACTCACGATTACGTTTGTTTCGAAGAAAATTGCAGTCTATGTGGGTTAGACCATTCTTGGTGACACAAGTGTTCTCACATGGAGCTATGGAGTTAAAGTACTTGAGTACTAGGAACAAGTTCAAAGTTAATGGTCATCAAGTAAAGAGATATATGAAGGATGACTTGCCAATGCAGTTGAATGATATTGTTGGATTTCAGAATCTATGAAGGAGGAATTCATTTTGAATAGATGTGAAATAAAGCGCTCCTTGGGAGGCAATCCAAGTTTCTGAACTTTCTTTGTTTCCTTAGCAATCAATTTAGTTATTTGTTTTGTTTTCTCTATTAGGATAGATTTTTTTAAGTTGTGGTTTGATGTTTATGTTGCAGAAGGAAGAAATCTAATTTTAGAATGAGCATAGAAGTTGTGTTTCAAGTGCTATAACTGCTAGGAATTCACAAAGGATGTTAAAGCAATTTCAAAATGAGAGGACAAGAATGCACTTCATTCAGGGAAGCCTATGAACTGAAACTTCTATCATTATTTTAGATTAAGGACAATGTTTGATTTAAGTTGGGGGATATTTAGAGATTTACATTTAGATTTCAAATTCACATTTTCAGATTTGCATTCAGTTCGGTTTTGGAAAAATTTTCAAATTTGCAGTCAATTTAGATTGAATTTTTTTTTAGAATTTATGTGTATATTTTTAAGGAGCTACAATTTCTAATGACTTAGTTAAGTAAATCCAACAGCAATTGTGCTAACATGCTGAAATTGAATAGGATGGATTCATTCTCTCATAATGATCAAGTGACACATGTTAAGTTTTTGATTACCATTGCACATGTTTTAGAATGAAGGAAAGATGTTACCTCGTGATTTATTGATTCTTGTGATAAGTCCTTTTTAATAACTAATGATAATTACATTGAGCACATTACATCATGATTATGAAAACTGTATGTTGATGATGTTGTGAATTTAGTAACACATTTTTGTTGACATGAGCATGCTAGAACTTGTTTGATTATCCCTCAAGGCAAAATCCTAGATAACATGTTTACTTGGAAGTGATTTAGGCATGCTTTAATCAGTTTGAGCCTTTCAAGCTAACTCATTACATTCATTGTCACTAGTGTTCCCATTGAGCTTTAATGAAAGAACGGTATATGCAAAGCATATGAAAGACCACCATTCAACTTTTCTTTCTTTAGCCTTATCATTTAGTCCCTTTCAACTTGAAAAACCATGTTAGACTAATTAAGAGACATATTTATATATGATGGCAAAGAGGTATATGAGTGCATAAGAAGATAAGTTTGGGGGTCATTACAAAGTTGAATTTCAAAAGAAAGATAGAATAAAAGGAAAGGAATCAGTGAGGATTTATCCTTCAAGTAGGGGAATCATGTCTACATGAACTCAACAAGCAATAAGTTTGGAGATGTGGTAGTAATATAGCCCATAGCTGGGGAGATCACATCCTAATGAATGTAAAAGAAAATAAATTTGGGGGTGTGATAGTAATACAACCCTTAAAATAGAAATAACTCTAAACAAAAAGTTAAAAGAGTAAATATTCATGTAAATTTTAGATATGATTTCTTAATTTGTGAATCTTTATTTCCTTTCTTGTTAGCTAAACCCAAGGCGCCATTATAAGCTTAGCAAAGACCTATTGACCAAAATGAATACAGTAACCTACATTAGTGGAGAGGGATTGTGAAAAGCAAGCTTATGGGGTGTTTGTGAATATCATGAGAATCTTTGGCTAGCACATTGTTGACTGAAAAACATGCATGTAGCATGAGATTGACACTGCACACACACATTTTCATTTCATAAAAGGATTGATGAAGCATGGGTTTAATGAGATTACTTTGCAAGTATCTTGAGTGTTTTCTGAGATATGTGCATATGTGTAATTAGTCTAGTATATTACTGATTATTCGAGAAAGATTTTCCTGATTGATTCATGAGTTCAAATTGTTATTTTGCTCGAGGACGATCAAAAGTTAAGTTTGGGGGTATTTGATAAACTCATAATATATTATAATTTTTATATCTAAATTCACATGTTTAAGATCTTTTTTTAATGTGTTTTCAGTAGTTTATATTCACATTTAAGTGAATATTGCACTTATCAGAGTTTTTTTTATTGCAGACATGAAATTCTGTAAAATGAAACTGAAGATTATAAGAGATGTTACTTTAAAGTAATTCTGATATTGATGAAAGCATATTTGGAAAATTCGTTAAACATTAAAGTTTTAAATTATTCTTATCTTTTCAATGCATTAAGAATCACATGATTCTAGGTTCATATGAAGAAGTTGCATCCAAAATAGTGCAATTCTCTCCAAAGACTTCCAAAACATCAATTTTGGATGTATACAAGGCATCACTTTGTAGGCTCATGCCTCATAAAAGATGGATGATTCAGAAAATGTGATCAACATTAAAGCTATATCCCCTAAAATTATCTATCCATTTCAAAAAGAATTATGTAATTCTAAGTTCAAACGAGAAAGTTATGATGAAAATACTAAAAACTTCTCTAGAACATCCAAAATCCATTGCCTCTGAAATTAACTTAAGTGACTCCAAAATTAACTTTAGTGACTCCAAAGCAAGACTTGGTGCCTCCAAAGTTTACTTATACAACTCTGAAGAAAGACTTGGTGCCTCCAAAGTTTACTTGCATGACTCCGAAGCAGATTTGTGCCTCCAAAGTTAATATTTTAGAGGGACCAAAGGGGTTAAAAAGGTGCAAGTTAACTTCAGTGCCTCTGAAGCAGGAATTCAAATTTGTAGTTAAATCTTTAATGCCTCCATAGCAGCTTAACAAGAAACAAAGTTTGAAATCAAAGCCCAAAATTAAAAGTGCACAAATTGAGTTATTTTCCATGCGTTAGATGTTGCAAATTTAAGAGTATGAGACAAATGGATGGCGAAGTTATTATTGGAACCTGATTTTTAGGCTCAAGATTGTGTTGCAATTTTTAAAACTTAGGATACATAGTAACTTAGTTATTTTTAGAACTTTTATTTTTATTCATTATATTATTTTGGAAGCCATATTTTCATAATGAAATATTGAGTTATTATAGGAAGAGGATTTTTATGCGTAGAGGCATTGCAATTCGTGGAGGAGTTCTACTAAGACCTTACTCTTGGGTTATTTAAAAACACATCTAGGAACGCAGTTAAAAAAAGAGAGATTGGATGAGAGAAGTTTTATAAGGAAGTAAGAGAAGGATTTCGAGTTCTACAATCATGCATATTTCAGAGAGTTTTATTTCTATTTTTATTATGAACTAAATTCCTTTTTCTGGGGCAATGATGTAACTCTCCTTGATATTCATTGTTAATAGAGATTGTTAGTTTATTAATTCAATATTATCTTTTTTTCATTCATTGTGTTTAATGCAATTATTTGATTTATTTAATTTTCTAATCACTAATTAAGTGAATTAGCTTGATTATCTTTAAGTAGGTGGTTAAGGTAGATGCCATATGCTAAACCACGTACTACTCTTTTGAATGAATGAGTAGATTGTTAAGGTAGACGCTATATGCTAAACTATTTTATTTGATTCATTAAAATTCTTCTAATATTTATGAGTTTTCAATCTCAATTACATTACACACTTCTTGAGTTTGACGTCCAACATCAACTCAAGTGAATAACAAAAATAAGAAAAGAATAATTTTACACTTATATGAAGTGTTTCTCTGATGCTACGGGGGAAGACTTAAAACAGCTTTGAATACGGTGAAATTTGCTTCTTGAAAAGTGGTTGAGAAACTTTTAAAGATTAACTGAAGGTTTAGGACATGAGGCTTTGCGTTTCTTTGAATAAATGAAGATGAGAGCTTAGTTAATCCTAGCAGTAGTTGCATGAACGGCCTAGATTTTACTCCTTTTATAGTTAAATTGAAATTCTTGCCATTGGGGTAGATAGTGCTCATTTAATGCAAGGGAAATATTCAAATTTTTTACCACAACCATTTAATGTAAGAAGAAATTTTGTAATATGAGAATATATATGTGTAGCCTTAATATCAAAAATTTCAATAAGAATATCACAAAAGAAATGAAAGAAGAATTGTGTTTTGTCAATCATTAAAAAGGGAGAGATTATAGATGCTCCACCTTGCAAATTCAATATGATTATTCATATTTTGATGATTAACAAATACACAAGGAAATTTATATGTAAAATGTCAAGGCTCACAAAGTGGCAAAGTCTGAAAATTCCAAGTGTAGGACTATAGCTGCTCGCTCTATCCCCTGCCCCACAGTCGCATCACCAGCCGATCACGGAAACCACTTGCAGTGTTCCAGGATGAAGTTAACTCCCTAGACAATTGTGGCCGATACCACAACCACCTAAGGGAAGCACTTGTAACCACAGCTGAAGCCAGAGATGCCACATAATATCACCTACTGCATTAGAAAAAGAATCGCTTGGCAAACCCCAACGCATCTCCCATATCGCCTGGGCCGCAACCAATTGGCTTAACCACTTTGCATATCTCCTACACGTGACCAGAGACATACATTTGGGAGTTTTTCCATGGTTCTAACCATAACTGGTTAATCATATCGCTTGCCGTATCACCTATGTCACAGCTAAATACCGTAGCCACCTAAGATACTGCCTGCCAACCCCACCAGTCTAAAATTTGAATGTTGAAAAGCCATGAACTTCTACCAACCATTTCCAATGGTCTTCTCTTTGAGAGATCTATTTAAGGAGAAGTGTTGGGATGTTTCAAGGGTGAAAAAGTTGTAGATTAAGTGTTAGACTTAAAGAAATCTTTGCAACCGGAGGCCAAGTACTAGAACTTTATCATTCACATTCAAGAGCTTTTAACTTTCACTTTCTACACTTAAAGTCTTTCTTTTACAACATAAAGGGAAGATATTTTGCATCAAAGAGAGCTACACAAGGATTTGAAAGGCTTCCCATATGTTCATATTGATACACTAGTAAAAAGTGTAATTTCTTCTTTATTCTTTTATTTGTGTAATTCCTTGAGTTTGTGTTGAAGACAAATCTCAAGAAGAACAAGGGTGATTGTTGGAGTGTGTCTCACAATCAACTTGTTGATTTGTATGACGCCCCCCTAGAGCAGGAATCTAGAAGAGTGCAAGAGGCACTAAGGTTTATGCCCCCTTAAGCTGGAATCAAGAAGAACAACTTGATTGTTAGAGTATGTCTCACAATCAATTGCTAAATTGAGCTAGAATCTAGAAGAGTGCAGTGAGAACAATTTTAATCATTATAAGGGATAGTGTAACCCAAGAGACATGGGGTGTGTTCTCGGAAGAGTTGAGTAGGGAAGTTGTCCTGAACCACTATATATCATGTCTTTTGCATGTGATTGATGTATTTGCTTGCACTTTATCTTTCCATTATTTATTCCACTACAATTAGCACAAAAGCATTAAAAGAGGGAAGTTAATAAATCAAGGGTTGAGCTAAGAAATTTTATAAACCCAATTCACCCCTCCCCTCTTAGGTTAAGCTAAGCCTAAGGGAGCCAATATGTTATAGGAACTAAATAGATCTTTAGGAACAAACTAGATGAATCTGAAATTGTAGAGAGAAATAAGGCAAGATTGGTAGCAAATGGTAGCAAAAAGGTATCATCAAGAAGAAGGAATTGACTTTGAAGAGTCATATGCCATTGTTGCTAGGATTAAGGCCATTATATTGCTGTTAGCTTTTTAATCATTTATGGATTTCAAGTTATACCAAGTGAATATTAAAAGCTCATTCTTGAATGGTTTCATTAATGAAGAGGTGTATGTGGAACAAACCCCTAGGTTTGAAGACCCTTATGATCATTATCATAACTTCAAACTCAAGAAAGATCTCTATGGACTGAAATAGGCTCCAAGAGCATGATTGTTGAACCAAACCTCCTTTAATTGGATTGATTTTAATGATAAATGTATTTAGGTAACAAAGTTTTGATAATGAGCAAAAATGTATGAGTGAACAATTTAGCTACTAACGATTATGTTCCCTAGTATTGTAGTGATAGGTATAAGATATATTCAGGGAGATAACTTAAATTGAGTGGACAACGCAAATAAGACAATATCAGAGACAAGATCCACCATGTATCAAAGTAAGAAAACATAAAGGCTTAAAAGAGAAAGAATAACACTAAAACTTTGAAAAGAATTTTAGATAAAATAAGACATGACTGAGTTCAAGAAGAAAAGAGTCAATATATGAAGAAACTCAGTAAATCTGAAGATTGTCAACTAAAGACATATGATCGAACCTCTAAAATGTTTCAGGTGCAATGACCAAGTATTCAAGGCCAAATTTTTAGTTGAAGGATATGTCCGGCATCAATCAAGCTCAAAAGACACTATGGAAGCATTTTGGGATGCTGGGAAGCATTTTAGGACACTGCTGAAGTTTATTAAATATATGCCCAAGTTTGGACTCAATTTGGCTTCAAAAACATACTTTGAAAAGGAAGAAATAGCATTTGGATAAAGTGAAGCATGTTGGTCCCATTCTAAAGGTAGCTCCAGAGGGTGCAGGGTGAATTGAGCTTTTGAAAATTTTGGCCAAATATAAAATCAATGTGCTGAAGACAATAAGGAATAAATCATATAACACAATTATACATGTATTTTTATAGAGGTTTGGCTAACAACACAGTACCCACTCCTGTCTTTGAGTAAGCCTTACTCATTGCACTCAAGTTTCACTAAACACTTGTTGCTTTTACAAGCTCACCAATAAACTTTACACACGTTGGTTTCCAAGCTTATCAATAAACTTATACAATTTGTTTCCAAGCTCACCAACTTATGCACGTTGGTTTCCAAGGTCACTAACAAACTTATACCCCTTAGTTTCTAAAGTTGACCTTTTCATATATAAGATCAGCAAGCCCCTTGCTTGTTGGCCCAAACAATAACAGTTATATAATGAAAATGCCTCTTACATAGGCTAATTTTGTACAAAATTAAAGTACAAAAAAAATAAATATATTGTAATAAATATAGAGTATATCATACTCCCTTAATTTGTTGTAGAGATTGAGCTTTGAATGCAAATTTCATTTTGCATAGTGGAATTGTAAGAAAAACTTTAATGTCTGAGTAAATGCTCTGTAAGCTCTCTCAAAAAATTCTCTATCTCTCTAACTTCTTTGAATGGCTTCTCTTTACTCCTTTCAAACTGGGAGTCAAAATTTACCCTTTGGAGAAAGCGATGTTCATTAAATGCAAGTAAATCGATAAGATTTTCTACCCGTTGAAGTGTTCTCATGGGTTATTTAGTTTGAAGGCTCTTGGCAATGTCTGTAGTAAGAAAATGTTTCGGAGTTAAGATTTTAGACTTACATGAATAGCTTAGCTTGCAAAAGACTTCTTTTGGCTTTGTCCGGAATTAAATTTAGGACTAACTTGAAAAATTCAGAGCTTATGTTTGTTTTCATTTAGCAATGTCTAAATATGAGTTCTTGTGTCTGGAGTAAAATTTTGGACTTAACTGGCACGAATTGCTCTTATCTGCATGACTAAACTTTGAAATGTCCGAAAGTGAGTTGGCAATGTCCAAAGTTAAATTTTGAACTGATTGACTCCAACAATGATAATGTCCAAAGCTAAGCACTTGGGATTTCCAGACTTGAACTTCTAAGACGTGTTGGACAAACTTTAACAATGTATGGAATTGGTTCTATAGTGTCCAAATTTTTCTTTGAAGTTCCACCATCTTGGCTTCTTATTAAGCATTGTCCAAACTTGGTTTTGTGTTCGAATTGTTTACACAGTGTCCAAAATTGCTTCTTCCGTGTCCAAACTTGCTTGAGTCTGAAGTTCCTTTTCTCCTTTTTGAAGCCTTATTTTTGTTTGAGGTTGGGCATCTATCTAATTTACTTCAGCAATGCTTGAGACTATGTTTGAAGTGACTTTTACGCTTGTCTAGATGCTTGCCAGATTCTTTTCAGCATTTACATTTTCTTCCTTATAAGCTTGTGGATCTCTTTTCTAATATGGTCTTGTATGCGTTATCCACTTATGTTGTTTCCCTAACATATTATTCACTACTACACACATGGGAAATATTAATTAATAGCTTAAAATGTTCACACATATGCATTTTGCTCACCATCAAAACTTATTTAGCTAAAAGTGTTTATCATCAAAATCAATCCAAATAGGTTTGGTTCAACAATCTCACCATTTTTTATGATGACAAGACATCTGAGTAATTTTCTTTTCAAATAGATAAAACATAAATGTATATGGGAACTAAATAGAAATAATTTAGTTAATATGAAACATACACAGCTCTCCCTTATAATGTGCATTTCTAACTGTAAATGTTCTAAGTGCTCCCCCTGAGTGAATGCACTAAATTCTCACTTTATCAAATGTATGGACTCTTTTAGTTTTAATTAATCATACGACTTCTATAGTCACACATACTTCTACCATTATTCTCCCTTATTGTTATAACATGCTACAGAATATCTTCTCCCCTTTATTGTTAACACAAACAGATACATACAGATATCTTCTCTCTCTTTTTGTCATCATCAAAAAGGTACAAGGAAATATATGTAATACATGATATGCATCAAGTTGAAATATCTAGAATTAACATAAAAAGATATTTCATATCACAAATAGAGATATATTTAGATATATTTTAGTACAAATAAATTTCTAATCTAATAGTGAAAGGTGCAGCAGCGATAGGATGGATGAAAGAAAAGGTGGGGTAGAGAGATTGAGGTGGAGCTCGATTATGATCTGTTAAAAAGTTTGGAATCATGCATAGGTTTGCGTCCAAAAGTAATGGTAAGATCACATTAGAAGAGCCCAAGTTTTAGATGGGGGAGAAGGGGACTGCTGCTAGTGCGGCTTCTCTCTCCTAGTCTTTGGCCTCCAAAGATAATAAGATTAGAAGTTGGACCTTAGGACTCACGCAAAGATGGTCCTGGTAATTTGCAAATAATGTAATATCTCTTATAGATATCCATCTAGTTCTCTTATCTTCTTCTTTAGAGACATCACAAACTTCATCAAGTCCATTAGAAGAACTATCTCGGATCTAAAACATTTCAATAACTTCTCTATCCACATTACTTTGCCTCAAAGAATTTTCCTCTAAAAATCTTTCTCTTATTCTTTCTCTATTTATGATCTTCATCTCACAAGTTGAGTTATCTTTTTCACTCCTAGATTAGCAATGTATTGATGGGGATAAATTAATATGAACAACCATAATAGTAAGGTAGTTTCTGTGAGGTCTTACAAGGTTCTAGCATATTCTCTAGAGGATTTGGAATGAATGTTTGTTAAAAATGGTTAATACATAAAAATTTCAAAGATTAATGTATAATTCGAGTGGGAAAATGAGGTTTTTCCTCATAAATGAACGTTTATGTGCTTTTGGAAGATAAGCAATAAAATTAAAATTTTCAAACACAAAGGATTTTGGGTCAGTCTTTCAGACATAGATGGCTGTGTCTAGAAATAGGATTTCAGACAAAAGTTGGATATTATAAAGTAAAGTTTCATAATATTCGAAAGTGTGTCCTAAAATAAGTCTCAAATATTCTAAGTAAATCTCAACATCTCAAAACATGTAGATATATATAATTTAAATCATACAGTGCATAGAATAATCAATCATATATATATGTATGTATGTGTAAACAGAACATGATGATCATATCAAGAAATTATCATTATGCACATGGATCTATTACTCCTAAATCTCTTTTAATCATACAAAATCTATCCTCTGAGAGTGGTTTAGTCAAAATGCTTGCTAACTATTTTTCAGTTGGTATAAATTATTAATAGACATTGTGATGCATGATCTTTAATAAAATGGTTCCTAAATTCTATATTCTTAGATCTAGAATGCATAACAAGATTCTTGGTCAAATTTATAGCATTGGTATTATTACATTGGATGGGTACATTAACAAAATTCATACCATAGTCACCTAGTTGTTGTTTCATCAAGAGAATCTATGCACAACAACTTTCAGTTGCAATATATTCAACTTTGGTAGTTGATAGTGATATGATCATGCTTCTTAAAAATTGACAAGTCCCTAATGTACTCTTCCTATCTACTCCATAGCCAGCAAAATCAGCATCAGAGTACCCAGCTAACTCAAAATTTGAACCTTTTGGATATCATAAACTTAGGTTTGGAGTTTCCAATAGGTATCTAAAAATTCTTTTGATAGTAGTAAGATATGATTTTTTAGGATCTGATTGGAATCTAGCACACATATAGACACTAAACAAGATATATGGCCTATTAGTAGTATGATACAATAGAGATCCTATCATTCTTCTATAAAGTTTTATGTAAATAGATTTACCTTTTTCGTCCTTATCTAATTTGATGGAAGTGCTCATTGGTGTTCCATATTTTCTTCTATCTTCAATATTAAATTTCTTTAGCAGTTCCTTTGTGTATTTAACTTGGTGGATGACAATTCCCTCTTTCATCAGCTTTACTTGTAGTCCCAGAAAAAACTTCAATTCTCCCATCAAACTCATTTCGAATTCTCCTTGCATCAACTTAGAGAACTCTTGATAAAGATTTTCATTAGTAGCTCCAAATATAATAACATATATATATATATATATTCATACAATAAGAATGTTGTTTATAGTATGCTTAATGAAGAGTGTGGTATCTACTTTACCCTTTGAGAATGGTTTCTTAATAAAACATTTGCAGCTTAGCCTCTTATACCATGCTCTAGAAGCCTGTTTCAAATCATAAAGGGCTTTCTTGAGTTTGTAGACATGGTTAGGATCATAATGGTCTTCAAACCTAGGGGGTTGTTACACATAAACTTCTTGATTAATGAACCCATTCAAAAATGCAAATTTGACATTGTCACATCCCACCTTAGGGCCTATACATTTTCCCATTAGCCTACACTTTCCCCATTTCTAAGAGGAAAAATCTGCCAAATCGAGCAGAGTCCACCCTGCATTTTGAAGGTTTAAACCTATGAATTTGTAAATCATACCATATCATAATTAAACAACTACAATAAAATCATAAACCATACAACCACATCCTGGCCCAGAACTGAACTCATATCATGATGGAAAATGTCATACTGGATCTGTAAAAAGTTTATAATCTATCACAATGACATGCTGATACAATAATTTTATATATAATTGTTACATCATACATTAAATCTCATGAATTTACAACTATATCACCATTTAAAATACATTAATGACCTTCTAATTCTAAACTCGAGCTCCATTGTTCCACCTATCCACTAAAAATTTTTATAAACTAGGGTGAGTCTAGGTGAACTAAGTAAGTATGCAACATAATAAACAATAATCAATAATCAACCCAAATAACACATGTTCACATCCATAACACGTATAGCTCCATAATTTATCAATTTTTATGTAGTGTAAGACAATTTCCCATTTTCCATATCATCATAATAAATACAATTCTATGATTCCAATCATAATATCATATAATCACTTACTTAACATAATCATGGGATATTAGTATCCCCATAACATGTTCATCCATAATTAACATTATTCATGAGATATTATAACGGGATACTCTCTATCCCCTTAGTTTGCCACAACATAACATAATAATATTTTTGAAAATACAATACATGTAGTTAAGGGATATTTATTGTCCCCACAATTTACATTTCACCAAGCAAAACTGACATTCTTAAAACATGGTGCCCGTATTCATGAGATACTCACGATCCCATCATTCCATATATTATAAAAAGGTCTACTTATAGTGAATAGAGGTCGATTCCATGACTTCTCAACTCAACCTTTGCATTTCCAATCCGTGCTCCAATGGCTCTACTATGCATATCACATAGACCACAATTCAATTTACACCTGTTTCTTATATAATAGTAGTTCTAATTGAGTCATCTCAAGTTATATAAACATAATATATGTGTCATAATCTATCTATTCTTGAGATGATTTCTAAGTGCATTTTCAAATGCATCTCTAGTACAAAGTTTTACTTTAATATCATCCATATGGCTGCTTGACTTTAATGTCTTACAAACCTTTATTCAATACATTCATTACTTTGTTTTAATGTCAAATTCATGGCCCATCTACATCTAATTAACTACTATAATGGAACTAGCCAATCAAACACCTTATATTTCTGCAAAAATCGAAATACAATAGATCACTTACATTGTGAAATTGATATTTGGTATATACAACATTAAAACAACTCTATTTCCCAATCACTTACACTCCAAATAGGTTAATCCCTCATCCCACTTCATTAGGATTATAGGGGTATAATCAAACCCTTTCATATACTCTTCTTTCTCATTTCGATATTTCGTCGAACAATACATATGCATTCCCAACCATACACACTAATCATAAAAGCAAGCCAGCCAAGCTTTCAATTCATTTAATTCACTATTAAAACACCATACATATGAATTTCCCCTTTTTATTGTTCATTTGGCTACTATTCTATATAATATTGGATTTTCTTATACTCACTTCTTTCTGAAAATGTTATACATCATAATTTAATCATTTCTAGTATGATTTTCATATCAATTATCTCAATTTTCTCCCAAATTTCACTATTCATGAATTGGGTATAAACCCTAATTAATCAAAACCATAATTAAATTGGAATTAAATGAACTTAGCTTCCCGTCCATGCATAACCATCCTCCCAAAGCAAGAATCCATGCTTAAATCCTCAAATACTCCATATAAATCTCAATAACATAATTTTTCTATCATTCTCCATCGTCTAAATGAATGGGTGGGAGTTTAAATCAATGGGGAATGGGTTTTTCACACCTAAATCATATAGAGCCTAGCTAAAATGGCAAAATCATGGGGCAAAGAGGGTTAGGAACTGAGTTGGGATGAGAGGGATGAGAGGAGCATTCGAATGGGGAAGAAAGAAGGGCTAAAGCCCTTAAAAATAAAGAAAAATTGGTGCTCTACTAGCCTACTGCACCGGCACCATAACGCCAGGCCTTGCTAGCCACCCAAACACCCCTCTTTGCAAAACAGCACCGAGGCACAAGAATCCATTGTCCGCCTTTGAAAAATGGTGTTGGGGCTCCACTTTCGGTGCCCCCTATTTTTCAATGTATTTTTCATATATTTTCCTCATTTTTCATATCTTTTTCTTATGCCTTTTACCATAAGTTTTTCTAAAATAATTGCAACCAATGTGTATATTATTCATCCTTTTATATATATATATATGTATATTAAAATACATAATTTATCCCCACAAATAAATTGGGATAATGTCATTTAAATCACTCTATATAATACATTTCATAATAATTCTCTTTACAAGTTCATGTACACTTGATCCCCAAATGACAATTTATGAACACTTTCCTCGCTTTTAACACCCTAGATGTTATAGAAATCCATCTGATAAAGTTTAAAATTCATGTAAGATACAAATACCAACAACATTCTTTTGGCTTCTAACCTAGCAACAATGATGTATGATTCATCAAAATCAATTTCTTCTTCTTGACAATACCTCTTCACTACTAATCTTGCCGTGTTCCTTAATACTAAACCAGATTCATCAAGTTTGTCCCTAAAGACCAATTTGGTTCCTATAACAGATTGATAGTTAGGTCTTGGAACTAAAGTCCCTACATCATTTCTTTTAAATTGGTCCAATTCCTCTACATAGCTAAAATCCAATTCTCATCTTCTAACACATGGTCTATGCAAGTTGGCTCTTTTTGAGAAATGAAGGCAAAATTACCACATATTTGGTGATAAGATGATCTAGTACTAACTCTATCATACATGTCACAAATTACTTGGTTTTTAGAATGAGCATGCATGAATCTCCAATCTCTATGAAGAGAAGAATTAGCTTCCTCATTTACCTCACTTGTGGATTATTCAAATTGTTTATCTGCTTCATCCATTATTGTTTTTGTCTATGGAGTTTATTTATGTTAATTTTGTTAATTCATTCTCTCCATGTTTGCTATGAGTCTATATGCTTCATCATCAAAATCACTGGTTCTGTTTGAACAGTTAGAAGATCCATCAAACTTGACATGGATAGACTCTTCTACAACTCTACTACTCAAATTGTAGATTCTAAATACTTTGCTAACAATGGAGTATCTAAGGAATATCCCTTCATTAGATTTGCTATCAAATTTTCCAAGGTATTGGCCTAGTATGAATTCTATTGATAACATAACAAGTGGCATTCACAGCTTTAGCCCAAAAATATTATAACGGATTATATTCATCAATATGGTCCTCGCCATTTCTTTTAAGATTCTATTCTTCCTTTCAGCTACTTCATTCTGTTGTGATGTTCTTGGTGCAGAAAAAGTTTGAAAGATCCCATTATTTTTATAATAGGCTGTAAACTTATAGTTTGCAAACTCTCCACCATGATCACTCCTAATAGCAACTATATGAGAACTTAATTCATTTCGTATATGCTTGAAAAGTATCTCAAAGAATAAAAAAGCCTCATCTTTAGATGCAAGAAACATTACCCTAGTATATCTACCATAGTCATCAACAATGACATATGCATAATATTTTCCTCAAAGACTTCCAGTTCTCATTGGTCCCACTAAGTCCATATGCAGCAATTGAAGTAGCTTAGTTGTTTACACTTCTCTATTTGATTTGAAAGATTCTTTGGCATGCTTTCCTCTCATCTAGCATCACACAACTATCCTTTATCAAATTTCGGTTCAAGTAAACAACAACAAAATATTTTTGGTATAGTCTTTCTATCATGTCCTTGTTGGCATGTCCTTACCTTCTATGCCACAGTAGGGACTCATCTGTACTAATAAGACACTTAGCTTGGATATTATACAAGTCTACAATATACATGTTTCTATGTCTCTTGCCTAGAGTTACAACTGAGTCATGCTAATCTAAAATTGAACATATATGAGATTCAAACATAACCTTATAATCACTATCACAGAATTGACTAACATTCAGAAGATTATGTTTTAATCCCTCAATTAATAAAATATCTAAAATAACAGTAGATTATGGTTGGCCAACCTTACCAATCTCAACTATTCTACCTTTCCCATATCTCGAAAGGTTATTATTCCACCATGTTTCTCTTTTAGTTTAGTGAACAGCTCCTCCCCTGTCATGTGTCTTGAGCAACCACTATCAATGTACCACATGCTGCATCTCGTGGATCTCAGACACACCTGCAACGATAAGGTCAAGCTTTAATTTTTAGTACCCATCTAAAAATGGGTCCAGGGGTGTTAGTGGTAGCAAATATCAGTACCCATTGCATTGATCATTTTGAGCTTTCTATTTTCATCTTTAATTTGGTGCATTCATTGGTTACTTTCAATAGCTCCTTCTTTGTCTCATTGTATATGGCTTTTATAACTTTGAAATCAGAATATAAACTTTCTAATTCTTCAAAGAAATTTTGAGATTCAAATTTAGAAGTTACATCATCTTCATGAATTGTCATGAAGTTGATTCCAATGTGATATTCTTCTTGATCTCCTTTTGTTGGTGATAGTCTGCTAAATTGTGCTACATGATCTTCCTTGTCATCACTAAAACTTTCATGTAGCATACTTTCTAGCATGTCCCATGCAATAAGACCTTTCTTTTTCTTGAACTTCTTATTATTGTTGTTGTTCTTCTTCTTCTTCTTCTTCTTCTTTTTAGGATAAGAATTATATTTTTTATTTTGTTGCTCCTCTTGCTTCTTGTTAGGTTCTTGGCAATTGTATCTCATGTGGGCCGAGTTTGCCACATTTATAACAAGTGGGGCATCTTTTCTTTTGTCTTTGTTTCTGAAGTTTTTGGAACTGCTTCCAAATTTTTTTGTGTTCGTGATAGTCATGCTACCTTTGATGATTTTCTCAACTTATAGTCAGTGGCTATCAAAAAGTTTTGCATACAAATTTTCTAGTACCCATAATTGCTACAATAAAAAATGGACATCTAGTGTTTGACTATCCTTCAACCATGTTGTTGAGTGTGTTGGCCATAGGGATCACTTAAAGCAATTAAAATATTTGGTTATCAAGAATAATTGTTGAAGACTACTTTGATACCAATTGTTGGTCCTATTATAAGGGTAGCTCAAGAGGGGGGGGTGTGAATTCAGTTGTTGAAAATTTGGCTAAATATAAAATCAATGCACTGAAGAGAATAAGGAATAAATTACGCAGTATAATTACATAGGTATTTTTATAGAGGTTCAACCCACAACACGGTACCTACTCCTCTCTCTAAGTTAGATGTACTCGCTGCACTTAGGTTCTACTAAACACTTATTGGTTTTACAAGCTCACTAACAAACTTTACACACATTAGTTTCCAAGTTCACCAACAAACTTATACATGTTGGTTTCCAAAAGCTGACCAACAAACTTATACCAGTTGGTTTCAAAAGTAGACTAACAAACTTATATAAGATCAGCAAGCCCCTTGCTTGCTATCCCAAACAATAATAGTTGTAGAATAAAAATGCCTCTTACATTAGCTAATTTTGTATAGAATTAAAGTGTAGTAGAAATAAATATAGAATATGTAGACTCCCTCAAGTTGTTGCAGAGATTGAGCTTTGAATGTAGATTTCATATTGCACAATGGAGTTGGAAAAAAAACTTTAATGTCTAAGTAAATGCCCTATAAGCTCTTTCAAAATATTTCTCTAAATCTCTAACTTCTTTGAACAACTTCTCTTTACGCCTTTTAAACTGGGAATCAAAATTTGCCCATTGGAGAAAGTGACATTCATTAAATGTGAGCAAATCAATAAGATATTCTTCCTATTGAAGCATTCTTGTGGGTTTTTCAGTTTGAAGGCTCTTGGCAATGTCCATAGTAAGCAACTATATCAAAAGTTAAGATTTTAGACTAGCATGGATAGTTTATCTTGCAACACTTCTTTCAGCTATGTCCGAAAGTGAATCGCTATGTCCTGAGTTAAATTTTGGATTGAACTGGTGTGAATTGCTCTTGGTTGCACAATTGAACTCTGGCAATATCTGAAAGTAAGCATGCAACTCGGTTTGGTTTTGGTTGGTTCTTAGTTCACCTTACCCTAACCCTATTTATAAAAATCCTACCCTACCCTATATTTATGTGAATTATGTTCGAGGTCAAACCTACCCACTTTTTTAAAATCTGATTAGTTCGGTTCCTAGTCAAAATCAGTTCTTTCAAAATTAAGTTTGATTGAGTTATCAACTAATTTTTTAGTCCTAGTTATACATAATCTAAGTATGAATAAAGAAAATTCTTCCAAAGTAAAGAAAACATGCAATAAAATATAAATGAAAGTTTGGACTTTAACACTTTGCTTGCTTACCTCATATCCACAAGACCTCTCAATTATATTTGATTATTGCACCCATCATAAATTCAAAGGTAGAGATAATTAGTAATTTATTAAAGAATGAGAGCAAAATCTATTAAGTAATCTTTAAGCTTTAAAGCATAAATGCACATACCATGTAATAGTGCGAAATATACATATAACTATCAAAATAAGTCAAGTTATGTTAGCTTGTTAATGCTTTTAGTATTTATTTTAATAATTCATGTGGGTTGGTTTAGTTTGGGTACCCAATTCCTTGAACTGAATCTATCCTAAAAATGAATGCAAGTCAAGAAGGTAGAACTGACCCTACCCTTCTAGTCAAAAAGGTGAAATCGAACCTACACAAAATTAGGTCGATTTTGGTTTGATTCGTGGGTACCCTACCCAAGTTGCATCACTATCCAGAAGTGAGTAGGCAATGTTCAAAGTTAAATTTTAGACTGAATGACTTTAGTAATGACAGTGCTCGTAGTTTAGCACTTGGAATTTCCAGACTTAGAGTTCTGAGACATGTTGGACTAACTTTAGCAATGTCTAGAATTGGTTATGGAGTGCTTGAACTTGACTTTGCAATGTCCAAATTTAGCTTTGAAGTTCCAGTGTCTTTGCTTCTTGTTCAACATTGTTCAAACTTGATTCTTTATTTGAATTGGTCACACGGTGTCCGAACTTGCTTGAGTTTAGAACTTAGTTACTTTCCTCCTTTTTGAAGCCTTATTTCCTTTTTGAAGCCTTATTTTTTTTGAGTTTGGAAATCTATTTGATTTACTTTAGTAGTGCTTGAGACTGTGTCCGAATTGACTTTGAAGCTTGTCTACGATGCCTGCCAAATTCTTTTGAGCATTTACATTTTCTTCCTAATAAGCTTGTGGGTCTTGTTTCTGATATGGTCTTGTATGCGTTCTCTGCTTATGTTGTTTCCTTGACATATTATTAGTTACTGAACACTTGAGAAATATTGATTAGTAGCTTAAAATATTCACTCATATGGATTTTTCTTATCATCAAAACTTTTTTGGCTAAACATATTCATCATCAAAGTCAATCTAAGTAAAATAAGTTTGGTTCAACAATGAAAAATTCCAGACGCAAGCAAAAGTTTAGACAGAAGCAAAACCAAGTTCGGAGACAAGTGAAGTAAGATGCAAAGATAGTGTGAGTCCAAATCTATCTCAGACAGAAGTCCTCTTTGTCCAAAATAGATCAAACATGAACTTTGTATGCAACCAATGTTAAGCTCAGTTAGTCCAAAATTTTTACTTCAATCAAAGCCAATTCAATTTAAGACAAAGTCAAAGTTCACTCATGCACGGCATGTGCTTCATGCTAGTTAACTTAGTCAAAATTTTATTTTGGACACAGTAAGGAAATTCAAACAATGTCAGTTGAGTCGCTCACTCAGTCGAAAATTTTGCTTCGGACACAATAAAGCATTTCAGACTAAGCAAAACGATGAATGACTTCTTCCAATGCAAATTTTTTGATGAAAGTCTCTCTTCTTCATCTCAAACTTACTTACTTTAGATTGAGAACCTGCGGGAACATTTGAATGGGCAGAAAATCTCAGAGATTCATTTGCGTTTGTTGATTGTCATCTTCTCCAATGGGCAAATTTCCAAAATCTGGTATAAAAGGAGAAATAAGAAGCCGTTCAAATAAAGCACTTCAAGCTAATCAGGAAAGAAATGAGCTTTAACAGAGCATTTACTTCTACCCTCATTTTTCTTCAAAAGATTTTACAACTCAAATGTGCTACTTGCAAATTTTCATTCAAAATTCTATCATCTACAAACCTTTGAAGTTTGATTTCAAGAACTTTATTGCTTTATTCATTTAGTAATTCTTTATTTATCCTTTGTACAAATCAGCCTAGCTAGAGGCACATTCCTATACAAGTTTTGTTTCCATTTATTTGGTTCAACAAGTAATGAAACCTATTAACGATGTAAGTTTGTTGGTCAACTTTGAAACCAACTTGTATAAGTTTGTTGGTGAGTTTGGAAACTAACGTGTTTATTGGTGAGCTTGAAAACTAACATGTGTAAAGTTTGTTGATGAGTTTATAAAATCAATAGGTGATGAGTAAAACCTAAGTACAACAAGGAAGGTTGACTTAGAGAGTGGAGTAGGTGCCATGTTGGGCCAAACTACCAAAAATAATATTATACTGCTGTGTGATTTTTCATTCATTCAGCACTTTAATTTTTATCTTGACCAAAATTTTTAAATGCTCAATCCCCCCCCCCACCCCCCGTCTCTTAAGCCACCATTTGAACAAAACCAACAATTGGTATTAAAGAAGGCTTCAACGATTAGTCTTGACTACCAAATATTTTAACTGTTTGAAGAGATCCAGATGGCCAACACGTTCCACAACATACCCTCAGAGGGACAATCCATTTTTAGACCTCCATACTTTGTTGACACCAACTATGGATCATGGAAAATAACGATGCAAAATTTCTTAATAGCCAAAGATTACCAATTGTCTTATAATTGAAAATGGCAAGGTAGTCCTTAATATTAAAGATAGATATACCCTAGAAGACATACAACTTATAGAAAAAGATGCCAAGGCTAAACATTGTCTTTACTATGCACTATCTTCCTCAAATTTTGATGAAATCTCCATGTGCGATGATGCTAAAGATATTTGGGATACATTAGCAATTATTTATGACAGAACTAATCAGGTCCAAAGGACCAAAGCTAATATTATTGTAAAGCGAAGGTAGAGAATAGAAAGCATAATACCTAAAAATTCAAGAGAAGCTAAAGGAGAACAAATCACTGCCCTTAACTTCATGGCAGCTCATGACAATGAGGTATTTTTAGAAATAGAAAATCCCAATTTTCAAGAAGTTTTAGAAGAACTATATGATGATTTCAAGGCTTTAAAGGCCAAATACGAGGAGATTAAAAAGGAGCTATCTAGAATGACCAAAGAGTGCTCCAAATTGAAAGATGAAAAGGATTTGCTCAAGAATAACAAATGTACTACAATGCCCTAATAAAAACCTTGACCTCCACCTTATTGAAATTGAAACCAACAAAAAAAGGTGGACAACAACAAAGGAAATAAAATCATTCTAGAAGAAAGCACAGGCCCAAACAGAACATAATTTGGGTTCCAAAAAATGTTGTGAATGCAGTAAATGCTTTACAATCACTAAATATCAACTTATTGGCACCAAAGAAGTCATGGATACCAAAGTATGCTACCACTAACCCACTTGGACCCATTAGTTGCCATAGAGCATACCATAACCTGTCAATACAGGTGTGCTTGAGAATCACAAGATGCTTCATGTATTATACTAATTATGGTTGCTCAATGTAAATAATAAGGATAGGGAGCTAGACACATTAGAGATCTGTGCATGATTTAGATATCATTTAATCAATATGTGATGCTCTCAGTCACATATTTTAATATCGTATCTTTATGTGTATTCTAGTCATTCATATCATATATGCTTTCTAATTTGTGCTAAATAGAATGAAAATAATCATTTTGATGCAATTTCATGATTAAAATATTTTAGACAAGGTTTTAATCATTCTACTAATCTTTCAGATTTTTTGCATTTCATATTTTTAATTTAAAACTAGACTCATTTCATCCAAAGTTAAAACTTAAGTCTATTCAAAATTCAACTCTCTTTTCGAAACTTGAATCTCTATCTAAAACTCGGTCTCTATCTGAGATCCCTAAAACCATAAAATTATAACAAGCGCTACTATTAAAACTCCATTTCAGACCGACCATCACTTGAATTCTTTGTGTCTGAAATCCTTCTTCGGAAGAAGATGAATCATATTCCTGCCACATTTAAACCATTGTCTTCCATCTCAAATCTACAGAGTAACATCTCCATTCCAACATCTCTCTGTTCACTCTGAAAAAGTCCCCAAACTCACTTTCCCTCATTCTATTCCAAATCCCTAAATCCACTTTCTACTACGAAATGGTTGAAATGTCGAGACGAGCATGCAAGTGAGGCTACATCCACTAAGATTGGAAAAAGAAGAGAGAGAAGAAGTAAAAGAAGCTTCTCCCTCTCAAAGAAGAGATTGAATAGTGATAACAGCTTGCTCGATAATGAATTCTCCTATCTCAAATATTTGCATTCATATGAAAACAAAAAGATAGTGAAAGAAAGAGCATTTGACTTCTAGGCCTTTGGAGAAAATGGAATGAATTTGGAAATTTGTAGATGGGTTAATCTCAAAGGCTAGAAATAGATCTTTCTCTTGAAAGCATTAGGGAATGCCTTAATCTTCCCATAGTTGAGAATGATGGAATCATGGCCTTGTAACAAGAGCTCGGTTATTTTTAGATTTAGCATTTGTAGAAATTGGAAGCAAAGTGAATAGTTTACAACCCATCTATCTGGGTTTTAACCTCAAATTGGTCCACATTTTACTCATCAACAATGGCTACATAAAGGCTTGGCAGAGACAACATATCAAAAAAAGCTACTAGAGTTTTATGGGCATTGAAAAATGGATGAAAGTGGATCTGGCCAAAACCATTTCAAATCATATACATGAGGTCAAGTCCAATAGAAGATTCCCTCTTTCTAATGGAATGATTCTATCAAAATTCCTAAGGAGAGTAAAAATAGATTTGTCATCGAAAGAAGAAGTTTTTAAGAAATTTGATACAATAAATAAAGTCATATTGAGCAAGATTTGTCTCACTAAAACTATGAAAGGATGGATCTTGGGAAAACCAAGAAAGTTTAAAAAAGCTAAGAGACCAAGAGAGGAAGAAATAAAAGAAATAAGTCAAAAACCAACAAGAAGAGAAGATGAAGTGGTAAGGGAAGAAGAAGAAACACTTCCCTTAGCCAAAATGAAGGGAATTACAACAAAACCAAGAGAAGAAAGTTTTGAAAGTGAACAAGATTTTGCAATAGTAATAGCACCATCTCCACCTCACAATGTTATGACCATGCCTTCTCCACTCAGACCAATCCACCCTTCTCCACCTACCCAATCCTCTCCATAGATCCTTGAGGGTAGGCTCATTAGGATATAAACCTCCATCTCAAACCTTACCCATAGGATGGACAAAATTGAAGAATCAATACATCAAAAGTTGGATACATTGATCTCTTTAGTTGAGTCTATTAGAAATCAGCCTCAACCAGCCCAAACCTCCTTTCCAACCTCTCACAATCATGAACCCAGACTTGTTTCACCCAATCGGTCAATCCATTCTAACCCCTCATAGCCTCAATCTGCTCCTCTTTCTCCTCACATCACATCTCCTAACTCTTCACTTCCCACTTCTCCGCATATTGCCATAATTCCATAGAAATCTCCTTAGATCTCTCCATCCTCATTTGACTCAGTTTTCTCCATCTCTGAATCAAGTATTCCAAGTTGCCAAACTGCTCCATCTTAAGTATAGAACATCCACTCCTTAGAAACCTTCTCACCTATCTCAAGCAACAACCCCTTCTCCATCCAAACAACCATCCACTCAACCTATTTCTACAACTCTCCCTTCTCCACCTCCACAACCTACCACTCAATCTACTTCCTTCACTCTAGCTCCACAACCATCTCCTCCTTTGAAACAGACAACTCCTCCTCAGAAATCTACAACTCCTCCATCGTCAACTACTCAATCTTCGATTCCTCCCACAACAATTTCTCAAACTTCTCTTACCCCTTCTAAAACAAATTGCATTCCAAAATGCTTCACTCTAGCATCGTCAATTTCAACACCAAACAGAGATGTTATAATCATAGATTCTCTATCTATTCCCAATCATCTAAGTCTTACCACCTTCCACCCATGTTAGTAGTTCCACCTGCAACTTCTCTTAGACTGTCTTCAAATCCTTCTCATCCTGCTCCTAGACAACTCAAAATGAAAATAAAATGACTCAAGAAGAAATTGATGCTAGAATAGATGCAAATAAAAACATAGCCTTCAATCTTCAAGCTCAAAATGCAGCTTTCTCTTCTCTTGATCTTCTTTTCTCAAATTTTGAAAATCTTGTATTCATTGATCCCAACATCATCATTATGAAGAAACCTTTTCCTAAAAGTTTCAGGCCTAAACCGCTTCCAAATGTTGATAGTTATCTAGATAAATTTATAGAGAAGTTCAACTCACCATCCTCATCTAAACCAGCTCCTCTTTTAAACCCAAATGCCACTATCTTCATTAAGTCATCTAATAGGATTTCACTTCATGTCGTTGAAGACACATCTAATCCTGACTTCTTTTATCTTCGTGTTTTTATAGTGTAGGTTTAGGCAAATAGATGCCTATTTCTCAAATTTACCGTCTCCTTTCCCAAAGTTTGTTAATCCATAATATTTTGAGAAATTGAGAGTTGTTGATTCCAACTTCAAAATCCCATGCACCTCCACTACTCCATATTCAATTGCCATTTCATCAGTTCCTGCACCCTCCAATCCTATCCTTTTTTATGCTCCATGATCTACTCTAGTACCTCCTTCTTCCAATGTTCCTCCACCTCCTTCCACTACTATGTCTTCCTCTCCTGCACCTCAACCCCTGTTTAGAACCAAAATTATAGTCTCCAAGTCCAAACCTTCTCATCCCAAAACCAAGCCACCTTCCAAACCACCCACTTCAAATAAGGCTATTTCTCAACATCCTAGCATTGAACCTATCATCATTGATCATGAAGTTCATGAGCTAGGATGAATGCCAACAAAGACACAATTCTCAACAATACACCCATCTTTTTCCCAGAATTACTAGACCCTGCAATTCAAGCCAGAATTCAAATAATTCCTATTAAAGTCTATCATTACCCATCTTCTCGAGACGTCCCCATGTTGAACTAAATAATGCATATGGCAAACTTCCAAGTTTTGATGATGTGTAATAATGTATGAGTGCACATGTATGGTACTAACAATTGTGTTCCTAAGCATTGCAGAAACAGGTCTTTACATACAAGGAAGCAATTTAAAGATAGTGGATAGCATACATAGCAAATGCATCAGCAAGCATAATCCACTAACTGAAAGAAGACAAGAATAATAAAAAAGAATGGCACTAAAACTTTGAAAAGAAGTCATCAAGGAAATCTTCAATCATAAAGCTCAAGCCTTGATGAGTGATCAAGCGAATTGTTTACAGATAAAGTCAGTATTAGATATCATTTTCCTTAAAAAGATTGAGACAAATATTCTAAGGAAAAGTCAGAAAAATTACTTTGAATCAACACTTGTTTGCAACACAAAGTTGATATCAATTTTCAGAAGCAGAAATAAAATGGAGTTGAAATTCAACAAGTAAATAAGCCAAAATGAAGTTAAAATTACTCAAGCATTTGTCTATCATATAAATTTCATACGAAAACTGAAGAGGCCAAGGAACCTGTCTTCAATCTCTGCAGAATATATAGAAGATAAAGAAGAAGCGGCACAATAGCTAAAGAAGACAACTTTGTTTGTTGCCTTTATCTACAAAGAGTTGTCTGTCACTAGCAACAGATAAATCCATCAGATAACCTTTAAAGAAGCTAGTTATCCTTGCCTCAATGAGTCATCTCTTGCTTTATAGATAACCATTATATGAATGACTAAAAGGATTATAGACAAGCCAATAAACGAACCATTTGGAAGACTTTGTCTACGGGCTGCAACTTCGTCTGCTGATCTCAATAATAGATAAAGTATATTTTATCTATCAAGGAAGAAGCCTTGTTTGTCAAGAAGAATTATCTATTACTTACAACAAACAAAGGCACTTTGACTGATGAGAAGAAGACTTCGTCTTGTGAAGAATACTTTGTCTATTTTAAGAAGCCCTGTTCGTGCCACAAAGATCATCTGCTACGTATAACAGACTAAGCCATCTCACATAATGAAGGAAACTTCATCTGTCAAGAGAATGTCATCTGATGAACAATGAAGAAGAGAAACTTCATCTTTACTTCTATGATTTGCTATTACTTTTAACAAACAAACCAAAAGATGAAGTAAACTACTACAACAGTTTTTGGCAATGACGAAGTGATCTATCATGTGGATCTACTCAGAGTTACTTTGTCTATTACTTACAAAAGAAAAATTCAAGTAACAAAGTCCTCAGATAAATTATGACATATCATGAAGAGTAGAAGTCATTTGGGCCAAACATCACTGATTGCACTCTTCGGTCAAAATCTCATTTGAAGAAAATTTTATAAGACCAAACAATTCAGGACTAGCTGAAGATGGAAAAAATTTCAAAGGAATGCAATCCACATTTTGATAAACATTATAACCTTCAGAGTCTGTGTCCCTTCAAGATTAATGAGTGTCTTTCCATAATAATAAATAAGTCAGTTAACTAGAAAAGTCTTTATTCAGCGTATGCTAAAAATAGAAAGGCACCTTCTTTAAAGTCGGTGTTGCAGTCTTTATAGCTACAAGTGAGTTTCTCGAGAAGAAAACTTTCCAACAAGAGAAATCAAAATGGTCTTCAACAATAATAGAAAGCCAACGACCTCCAATGGGCAGAAGTTTGTAAAGTAGTATAAAGGTAGTGCAGCAACAACGAAAAAGATTAAAGAAGCTAAGAGAAAAATAAAAACAAAGCATGAACATATAACATCTCTCTCAGTCAAACTATGCTTCCTCCTAGATTATCAATCTCCATTGCACTGATAGACAATGAGCCTAAAATTTCTATGATAATCATATACCTAGAGCATTGATATCTAATGAGCTTCAACAAGATCTTATTTTATTTATGAGCTTAATCTTTATACAAATTAACCTAAGAAAAGAGGTAATGTAATGTGCAAAAAGAGTGTTATCAAATAAGCTATATGAGTTTATGGTGAGCTCATGAAAACCACATTGTATGAGTTATTGGTAAACTCAGAAAAACTAAAAAGTTTGTTGGTGATCTTTGAAACTAGTGAGTTTCCTGGTGAACTCGTAAAACTAGAAGAGTGTCGAGGATACTTGTTTATGCCCCTTGGAGCTGGAATCTAGAAGAAGTATCAAAGATACTTATGTATTTCATTGTACAGGGTATAGTAAAACCCAAGGCAAAATGAGTTGGTGCCCTTGGAAGAGTGGATGTAGGGATGGGGTTCATGAACCATTATAAAAATCTTATTATTTGTGTGTATGTTTGCTTACTTGCTCTATTCTTCATGCACTCCACTATTTTCATTAATTGCTTGTGGAATTATTTTGTATCCTTCTTTACTTCATAATGTTATAACTTACATCATCTCACACACACTACAACTTGTTTGAGATAGGAATAGCTAAGAGTAGTTGAACTTGGAAGTGAAGTAGTCATACAATCAATCATGAAAATTACATATATACTGCATCACTACTTCCTCTTAGCTCATCAAGTTTTATTTGACTATAATTTTTATATACTCAATTCACCATTCCTCTCTTGAGCTATTCATCTACATGGGACCAATACCCCATAGCAATTCCCAAAGACCCAACTTTCATACCTCTTCCCCCTTCCCCTCCAACAAAATTTAGAAAAACTAGAACCCTAGCAACCAAACCTACTCAACCACCACCTAGAAAATCAAAAGTGGATGTCTCCAAGAAGCACAAATCCAAACCTACCTAATAAACTACTGCATTTTTTCTTTTATCCTATTCTATTTGCATTTATCTTTCTATAAGAAACATTGTATTCAATTCTACTTCTCTTTGTATCATTGATGTTTGTAACTATACATTTTATTGTAACTATTCATTGTATACTTCATTCATTCATCAATGAAATACAATTTTTGTTGCACATTCTATAGTTCATTCAATGTCTTTTCTCTAATGTTTGAATGTTGCCCATGACATGGATATGCTCTTTACTTTTAATTGCTATTCACCTCGTGCCAATGGTATTTGTATCTCTCATCTATTTTGTCATTTTGATTATGAAAAAAAGGGAGAGCAATGGTAGAGATAATAGAATTAGAGTGAATTTATTGAATTTAAGTGCATTCATTTAGTGGGCAATTAGAAAATTATGTTTGAAATGCACTTACTAAGGGGGAGCTACTTATGTGTATAATTATTTCTGTTTAGTTCCTATAAATGCTACATGTTTTATCTTTTTGAAAGCTAATTCACTCAGATGTTTTGTCATAATAAAAAAGAGGAGATTGTTTAACCAAACCTTTTTTACTTTAATTGATTTTGATGATCAATATATTTAGCCAACCAACTTTTAATGATGAGTAAAAGCATACAAGTGAACAATTTAGCTACTAACGGTTATATTCCCTAGTATTGCAGTGAAAGGTACAATATATATTCAGGGAAATAATTTAAATTTGAGTGGACAACATAAACAAGATAATATTAGAGACAAGATCCACCACATATCAAAGGAAGAAAATGTAAATGCTCTAAAGACAAAGAAGAACACTGAAACTTTGAAAAGAATTTTAGATAAAATAAGGCATGAATGAGTTCACAAAGAAAAGAGTCAACATATGAAGAAACTCAGTAAATTTGAAGATTGTCAACTAAAGACATATGATCAGACCTCTAAAAATGTTTCAGACGCAATGATCAAGTATTCAAGGAAAAATTTTCAATTGAAGGATATGTTTGGCATCAATCAAGCTCAAAAGACACTTTGGAAGCATTTTAGGATGTTACCAAAGTTTCTTAGATAGATGCCCAAGTTTGGACTCAATCTAGCTTCAAAAACATTCTTTGAAAAGGAAGAAATAGAGTTGGGACAAAGTGATATAGAATTCTGGACGCAAGCAAAAGTTTGGACAAAAGCAGAACCAAGTTTCAACACAATTAAAGTAAGAAGCCAAAGCTATCTTAGACATAAGTCCATAATGCATCTCTGTCCAAAATAGATCAAACATGAACTTCAAACGTAGCTAAAGTTAAGCTCGGTCAATCCAAAATTTTACTTCAAACAAAGCCAACTCAATTTAAGACAAAGTTGAAGTTCAATCATGCACAACATGTGCTTCACGCTACTTCCCTCAGTCCAAAATTTTATTTTGGACATAGTAAAGAAATTTGAACAATGCTGGTTGAGTCACTCACTTAGTCCAAAATTTTATTTCAGACATAATGAAGCATTTTGACTAAGAGAAATGACAAATGACTTCTTCTAATGCAATTTTTCTGATGAAAATCTCTCTTCTTTATCTCAAACTTACTTATTTCAGATAGAGAACCTTGAGAATGTTTCAATGGGCATAAAATCTCCAAGATTCATTTGCATTTATTAACTATCATCTTCTCCAATGGACAAATTTCAAAATCTAGTATAAAAAGAGAAATAAGAAACCATTCAAATAGAGCACTTCAAGCTAATCAAGAAAGAAACAAGCTTTAATATAGCATTTGCTTCTACCCACATTTTCTCCCAAAGATTTCACAACTCTAATGTGCTAATTGCAATTCTGCATTCAAAGTTCTATCATTTAGAAACCTCTAGAGTTTGATTTTAAGACCTTTATTGCTTTATTCATTTAGTAATTCTTTATTTATCTTTTGTACAAATCAGCCTAGTTAGAGACACATTCCTATACAAGTTTTCTTTCCATTTGTTTGGTTTAGCAAGTAGTGAGACTTACTTATGATATAAGTTTGTTAGTCAGCTTGGAAAATAACATATATATGTTTGTTGGTGAGCTTGGAGACCAACGTATATAAGTTTGTTGGTGAACTTGAAAACCAATGTGTGTAAAGTTTGTTGATGAGTTTATAAACTAATAGGTGATTAGTGGAACCTGAGGGCAACAAGGAAGGCTAACTCAAAGACTAGAGTAGGTGCTGTGTTAGACTAAACTACTATAAAAATATCATTGTCTTGCGCTGCGTGATCTGTTTTTCATTCTTTCAGCACTTTAATGTTTATCTTGGCCAAAATTTATAAAGGTTCAATTCACTCCCCCTCTTGAACCACCATTTGAATGGGACCAACAACGGTATGAAAATCTAAGTAAGTTTCTATTAGAAAAAGGTTTTACAAAGGGTAAAGTAGATACCACACTCTTCATTAAGTATGACATGAAGGATATTTTGATTATTCAAATTTATGTTGATGACGTTGTCTTTGGAGCTAATAATGAGAAATCATGTAAAGAATGTTCCAAAGTCATGTAGGGATAATTTGAAATGAGCTTGAAGGGGGAGCCAAACTTCATTCTAGGTTTAGAAATCAAGTAAATGAAGGAAGAAACCTTTATCCACCAATCAAAGTACACAAGGAAGCTCATAAAGAAACTTGAGTTAGAAGATGGAAAACCTTTCGGCACTCCATTGAGCACATCCATCAAGATGGACAAAGATGAGAAAGGTAAGCCCATTTGTCAAAAACTATATGGAAGCATGATAGAATCTCAGCTGTATTTAACTACCAGTAGACCCGATATCATGTTTTGTGTTTATATGTGTGTTAGATTCTAGTAAAATATTAGGAAATCACATCTCATAGCTATTAAAAGAATCTTTACATACCTTTTAGATATACCAAACCTTTGCTTATGGTATCCAAAAGGTTCCAATTTTGAGTTAGTTGGGTACTCAAATGTTAATTTTGCTGGCTATAAGGTAAATCAAAAGAGTACCTCAAGGACATATCAACCTCTTAGAAGCATAATCATATCATGGTTCTCTAGTAAAGAAACATTTGTTGCATTGTCAATTGTTGAAGCCAATTATATGGTTGCAAGTAGTTATTGAGCACTAATTCTCTACATGCAACAGCAATTGGTAGACTATGGTTTGAAGTATGTGGATACTCTCATTAGATGTGAAAATACCAATGATATTAACTTGACCAAGAATATAGTATTGAATTAAAGAACAAAGCATATAGAGCTTAGGCATCATTTCATTAAAGATCATATGCAAAATTATAATATCTACTTGAAATCTGTACCAACTGAAGATCAATTAGTAGATATTTTCACTAAACCATTACCAAATGATAGATTTTATAAAATTAGAAGGGAGTTAGTATATTAATCCATGCACATGAATTACATGTCATATGAAGACTGTTTGTGATTATGTTGTAAATTTTGAGTCATTTCTTTCTAATTTTCATTAATTCATATGTTTTAATATGTTTGAAAACTTAGTTTTGTGAATCACTACATTTTAACTTTCAGAGGATAGTTTAGAAGCACACACAAAACTCTGAAATTCATTTCTAGTCCAAAGAGGCCTTTTAGAAATATGAAAAAGGTTTAGAGGTTATCTCAGAACTCTAAAAACTTGTTTCAGACCTTTGAAAAATTACTTGTTTGAAATTTCCTTTCAAAAACCTTCTTCAAAACTCTGAACATGTGAATTCAAATCTTTGAAAATATTTTTTATTAAATACTTTAGACAGAGTACATTTTAGACCTAAGTATTGAAAAGATTTTTTATTAAATACTTTAGACAGAGTGCATTTTAAACCTCCAAAATACTTAGTTTAGACCTCTAAGAGTTAAATCATGAGTGAGACATTTTGACACTTGCTTAATTTTTGTTATTAAACATAGACAAGAACTTCTCAATCATTCTTTTCCAAATCTGCCTGAGAGCCCTTGAACCCCTTAGACCTCTAAAACCCTAGAATTCCAAAGCCCAATACTCCCAAATACAAAGTCCTATCCTTAAAAACCTCTTCGAATTTGTTGCGAAATGGCATGCACTAAGGGAGCAAGAAAATCCCTTGGCTCATCTTCAAAAGAATCTGGAAGTGGAAGGAAGAGGAAAGGTGATACAGAAGAGGAGACACAAAGAAAGAAAGGGAGACAAGAACCTTCGAGTATGACATTAAAGGTATTTTTCAATAACAAAATTAAGGCTCTCGAAAGGTTTGAAAATCATTTTGAAGGAAAAGGGTAGTTAAGGGTAGAATATTTGATTTTAAGTCTTTTGGAGAATGAAAGGAAGGATTAAACTTACTAGTTTCAAGCTATTTTAACCTTCAGGGATGGACATAAATTCTAAGTTACTAGAATTTATTCTATGGCTAGTTTGTGCAAATTATGATTAGCAATTACAATACTAGCACATGGAAAACTTAGATAGGAAAGATAGAAATAGACTTGAGTTTGGCAAGCATTAGGGCTATGTTTCGTTTACCAAAAGTAGCAAAAAGAATTCAATGGCCTGAGAGCAGAAAAAGAATTTTCCCTGACTTGGCAAGAGAAGAGATAAAGGAAAAAGAAAGCTATCTCCATGCTAGCTACCTAGACTTTAATCTTAAGCTTGCCCGCAACATAATTTTCAACAACATTTTTCCAATAGTGAGAAGCAAAGATCATGTACCAGAGAAAGAAGAAAAAATCCTATGGGCATTAAAGAAGGGGAAATAGATAGATTTGGCATAACTCATGTCTAATCACCTATATCATACCAAAACAAACTCAAGACTATCTTTCCATATAGAATGTTGTTCACCAAATTTCTCAAAGATGCAAAAGTAGATCTTGGAGAAGAATTTGTTGAAATCATCAAGCCAAAAGATATCATTAGCAAATATACCATTAAGAGGATGGGTTTCAAGAAAACTTATTGTTAAGTCTCATACAAGTATACATGATCGCAAGCAATATAGATGAGATGAGTTAAGTATTATTCCTATGAGGAATTAGGATGTTACATACTAAATACCAAATTTGAATCAAATCAGTATTATTTGATTGAGTGAGTTGCAATATTTTTTATAAAAAAACTAAGTTTAGATAGAAGAATTGAGTTAACATATCACAAGAACAAAGGATGAAAGATCAATGGATAAAATATTTAGGAATTCAACTTCATCTAGCAAATCTACTTGTATTGATGAATTGCACTAAGTAAATTATCATTCTTCTCATAGTCAATTGGATGCATTAAAGTATCTACCATCCTTTCTCAAGTGCTTTGGTAGGTGTGCCTATTGAAGTTACCTACTATGTCTCTATGCAGATCCATAATAATAAACCCATTAAGCTTAGGCATCCATGTGTAATATATGCACTCGTAAGGTCATACTCACATAGATTGCACATATACAATGGCCATCTCTGGATTTCATTGCATCACATGTTCTTCAATTCAAGAGTATATCCCTAATTCGTCTCTCTTGAATATGAATTAAAAATCTAAGTTCATGTATATGGTAGCTAAGCACATGCACGCATTAAGCATAGAAAAGAAGAAACCATGAGAAAGAAGATAGACTAAATAAAAAATCAAACATCAACACAAGATTCATTGCTAGGATCTCTCTAACCGTAGATAAAAGAAATTTAGAGCATCATAATTGATTAAAAGTAATTGGGTAATTAATAATCATCATTATAATCAAAGTTTGAATGTTGATTCCAATTACAAAAGATGAACTAGAAAGAAGGAAAATAGAATATGAAAATTGCAGCAACTTTCTCCCAAGATGTCCTTACTCTAATGTCTCCTCTCTTGTCTCCTTGCAAAAAGTCGTTGAAAAGTCCTTAATCAATGTGTTAAACATCTATTTTTAACCCTCCTAATTATGGCTAACTCACTTTGTATAACATAAACATGTTTGCGCACAAATTAGAAAATTTCCAAAAATACAATGTTTCCGCAATTCTGGATGCTTAGGCATTCAACTCCCTATTTACCAATGCCATCTTCACATGTTGTCTTGATACCATGGCATCTAATTTGGATGCTTAGGAATTCAACTTGCTAACTGCCAAACTCCTAAAAATCTTCATCCTGATGTCGCGACATTCACTTGATGTATGACAATATCGTCTTCAAGTGCTAATTCTGATGTCTCGACATTCATTCTCTATTTCCAAGCACACCCATATCCTCTTCAAATGCCTAGGCATCTGATTTGGATGCCTAGGCATTCAACTCCTTGTTACAAAATGTCCTCCTTTCAACTCTTTTGAATGCTCCAAAGCATGATTCTCTTCTTTGGCCACTTGTTCTTCTCATATTTTCTTTACTTTCTCTTACCTTCATACCTATGATCAAACACAAACAACAACTCAATAATTCAACTAAAAATATATTAATAGGATAGAAAGTGAATGAATTTTAGTAAAGTCACATCAATTGAGAGTCCAAAATATGTGGATTTGAATGCTAAATCATGATAAAATATGAGCTTATCAAACAACCCAGAAGTATGACCTTATCAAACACACCCAAACTTAGCTTTTGATCATTCTTTGGCAAAATAGTAACCAAACTCATGAAATAATTAAGATATTCTTTCTCAATTAATCAATAACATGCCAGAAAAATTACACATGTACACATAAATGATAATTTATTCAAGGCATTTGCCATGTAATCTCATGAAACTCATGCTTCATAAATCCCTTCGTAGTGAGAATGCTTGTTTTCTTTATCACACTCATGTTACATGCATGCTTTTCAATCAATAATATGTAATATAGTGATTCTAATAATTTTCATAAACATTTCATAAGCTTGATTTTGATAATCCCCCTCCACTAATGTAGACAACTCTGTTCACTTTGATCAATAAGTCTTTATTAATCTTGTAATGCGGCCTTAGGCTTGGCTAACAAAGGAAAGGAGTAAGAATTCACAAAGTAAAAGATCATAATTATTATTACACATGAACATTCGCTCTCTTAGCTTATTATGTGGGTTTCTCTTTGTTTTATGGGTTGTATTACTACCACAACCCAAAACTTATTTTTTTTTAAATTCTTTGGGATATGATCCCCCACTTGAATGATAAATCCTTATTAAATCTTTTCTTTTTTATCATTTTTTTCTTTTTGGAATTTTTCTTTTTAATACCCCAAAACTTATTTTCTTTTGCTTCACTCATACCTTTCTCACAACCATGTGTTTAGATTATGTCTCTCAATAGGTCAAACATGGTTTTTCAAGCTAAAAGGGTCTAGATGATGAGGCTAAAGAAAGAAACTTGAATGGTGGTTTTTCACATGCCTTGCATATGTCATTCTTTTATTAAGGTTCAATGGGGACAGTAGTGACATGATGCACTAGGTTAGCTTGAAATGCTCAAACTAATCAAAGAATGCCTAAATCATTTTCAAGTAAACATTTTATCTAGGTTTTGCCTTAAGGGATAATTAAACAAGTTTTAGCATGTTCATGTCAATCAAAATATGTCACTAAATTTAGAAAATTATTAACTAATCCACATACACTTCACACAATCATGACATAAAGTGCTCAAAAATCATCATTCTTGAAAAAGGATTTGTCACTAGAATCATTAAATCATAAGGTACCATCTATCATTCCTCCTAAATCATGTGTAATGACAATCAGAAGCTAAGCATATGTTACTAATCATCAAGAGAGAATCCTATTCAGTTTGAATATTTTATCACAATTTGCTCTCAGATTTTCTTGGCTAAGTCATTAAAATCATTAAAATCATTAAAAAATGAATCTCATAGAGAGATATATTTGTGATTCCACTCCCCAAACTTAAATTGAGCATTGTCCTCAACGTGAAAGAATAAAAGAAAGTTAAGATTAAGGGCTTCCCTCAATGGAGTTGTTTAGCTACTTCACACAAACTAAATTGTCAACTCTGAAGTGTATCATGCAGCATCTGAATGGCAGATAGGAGTTGAGCAAACTGTTGATGGATGCAAGATGGAATTATGCAAAATCAAGAAAGTAGAAAGGAACCTAAGTAAAAAGAAAAACAAAGCCAAACTAAACTAAGCCTAAAAATTCTAAAAGAGAAGGGAGAAGAAATAGTTCTTATTTATAGTCTTCAACTTGACTTTGTTACTTCTTCATGCATGCAATTTAAATTTCTCCCCTGCTTTGTCACTTTTGATCCTAATGTGATGCACAAAAAAAACAGGGTTGATCCCCTTGATGGCAGCCAATGTCCCTCTTAAGGCATATTCCTACTCATGTAGCTTTTGCACTAGCAGGTCCTTTTGAACTTATTCGAGCATGGATGAGGTGATTGATGGCAAGGTCGAAGGCTCCCCCATAAATGTATATTTGAGATGTGATCACAGAGACTTCAAATTTATGTTCAATTGTTCATCAATGGAGGGCTTGGGGTGTCTAGTCTTAGGGTGTTTCAGTTCCTCCAATCTGATAGGTTGCTCATGAGGCTTATCTTCTAGTTCAAATGCACTAGTGGGTTGTTCAATTATTACATGCTCATCAACAAGTTGTTCTACTACATTAACTCTAAAATAATCATCAGAAATATTAGGTAGTTTCATAACTATAAAAATATTAAATTTAACTTCCTTGTACTGAACACGCATCGTTAGCTCTCCCTTTCATACATCAATTAGCACCCTTCCAGTAGCTAAAAATGGCCTCCTAAGATGAGTGAAATGTATGTGTCCTCCGATGGTCAAATTATAAGTCCTTGCAAGTGCACAACTGTATAATAGTATAGTGTGGAAAGCAAGGGTAGATCCCACAAAGAACAATCAAACTAATTCAATTATGTTGACTAAAACTAAGTTATCCTAAATCAACAAGATAAATTAAAGACTAAGTAATTAAAAGTGTAATGTATGATAATAGAAAACAATGACAGTAAGTAATGTAAAAGAGAATTCATGTTGTAAGAGTTTGGGGATCTGACTTCACCACTCAAGGATATTCATTGTTGTCAAGATGTTAGTGTCAATTCAGCATCTTAGGTTCATTCTATCCACTGTATGATTATTACCATTAGGCATCCAAATTTAAATCAATTATTTTCTCAAGTTCCAATTACCTATGACGTGTAGTGTAATTGAGATTGAAAACTCATGAAGATCAAAAGAACTTTAATTAATCAAGCAAAATATTTTAGCATATAGTGTCTACCTTAATGATCTACTCATTCATTCAAAAGAGCTCAATACATGGTTAAGCATATGACATCTACCTTAACAACATACTCAAAGAAATTAAGCAAATTCACAAATTGATGATCAAACAATTAAATAAATCAAGTGATTGCATTATACAAAATGAATGAAACAAGATGATATTGAATTAATAAACCAATAAACTTTGTTAACAATGAATATCAAGGATGGCTACATCATTGGCCCAGAAAAAGGAATTTAGTTCATAATGAAAACATAAATAAAACTCTCTGAAGTATGCTTGATTCTAGAACTTGAAATCTTTCTCTTGATCTCTTAGAAAACTTCTCTTCCTACACTGAACTGTGTTCTCTTCTAAAAAAAGTTCTCTTTAAACTCTGTTATGGACATCTTTAAATAACCCAAGCAGCAGGGTTTTTGTAGAACTCCTCCACAAATTGTAATTCCTTTACGCACAAAGATCCTCTTCTAAGAATAAATCTATCTTTCCACATGAAAAGATAGCTTCCATACATAAAAATAATAGTTCCAAAATAGACAAAATTGTTACACAACTAATTTCCAAATATGCCTTCCAAAAATTGCAGCAGCTTACGCATTCTGAACTTTATAAAATTTCAGTAACTTGTGTAGAGGAATTTGCTTCTAAAGATAACTCAAATAATTATAAGTGCTAATCATTGTGGGACGTAATTGCTAAAAATACATTGTTGATTTTTGAAACCATGTTTGGATAGCAACATCACATTGAACATATTTGAAATTTTCATGTTTTGCACTTCTATTTCATCCCAAAACAATTTTCTACATTTTTTGAATTTACTTTGTCTATGGTTAGTCTACAGAAAAAGTTATACAATTCATCTTAGACAAATCTACTTTGTTTATGGGTAGTCTACAGACAAATTCCTATCTCTAGTAGACAAATCTCTACTTAAAATAGAAAATAGAAGTTCTTAAAATAATTGAGTTACTGCACATGAAGGGTTACAACACAGGCCCCAACAAATTAGCTACCAATAATAACTTCACTTGTGCGCTTAAAAATAATCTACAAACTTCTAAAACCAACACGTTTTGCAGAACTTCTATTTACAATTTTGTCCAACTAAACTACTCTAAAATCTTTAAAATTTACTTATGAAAACTTGCTACTAAAAAATCCTTCTTAGCATTAAGAATTTTCTTTCATATTAAGTCACTTTAGAATTTATGAACTTTAAAATTTCATCGCTTAAGAAGTTCTGAAGGAGCTTCAGAATTCTTAAGATCAAGCTTTGGAAACCCTTTAGAATACCATCATTCTGTCATAGTTCTGAGAACCCCTGTCATACTTCTGAAGTTATTTTTGAACACCTCATGTAATATGGAGGCAGTTTTGAAAACCTTAGAACTACTCATATTGCACATCTAAGAACTTCTATAAACTTCTTAGAACCTCAAAAACACTTCATGTCACCCTTTTGAGAACGTAAGAGATTACCTTAGAATTATCTGTATCACACTTCTAAGCACTTCCATCACAGCTCTACAAGCCTCATAACCTCTTCTACAAGCCTAAGTTGCACTTATGAGAATGTCATAAAGCACTTCTGCACTACTTTAGAAATTCCAGTAGCACATTTGAGAACTTCATAAACCACTCAGAACTCTTCAAAAATTTTGCTGTTCTTTGCTACACTTCTCAAAAAACTTCAAAAACCACATAAAATCTATTTAGCAACTCTTTAGAAACTTATGTTATACTTTTGATGTGATTCAAAACCCATTCAGAACCAATTCTTCATATCAGAACCCCTTTAGAGATTCTAAGACACTTCTGAAGGGCAAGCTACTTCAAAAATTCTAAGATTATGCTTTTTAGCCACATCAGAATCTCCTCAAAACTTCTAATGCCCTTCCAAAGAGTAAGCTACTTTAGAAATTCTGAGATCATCAATTTTAACCATGTCAAAATTTCTTCAAAACTTCTGACATGCTACTGATGATGGCAAACTCATCCAAAGCTTCTGATGACTATATCCAAAACTTTTGATGGTTCTAAGCTTTATAGACAAATACTTTACTTCTTCAGAAGTTTTGACATTAATACTTTGCTGTTTCATAACTTCTAATGTTATGTCATCAGAGATTTTGATGTTATGTTTTCACTTCTACCAAGTACCCAAAGTAACTTCAAATGCTGAAGCAACATCTGATTGAAATGCCACAACACTTAGAAATTCTTCAACCTGTCTTCTTTCACTTTTATCTGATTGAAATGCCACAACAGTAAAAAATTCTTCAACTTATCTTCTTTCACTTTTATCTACAAATTAATATAAATTTTGCTTAACAAGTAATAACCAATTCCATGCAAATTTATTAGAAAGTGCTTATAAACCATTAAATTTTCATCAAAAAAGGGTCTAAAATATACGTGAATTTAGGCATTAAAAATGATATATTATGAGCTCATTAGTAAAAAAAGTAGAATTTGTAAATGATTTATTGATTTCTATGTGATATTTGAGGTTTAATTATTAAGTGGGCCAGAATTAAAGGTAAATAAACTTTTTTATATAATTAATTAATTGGAGCAATTTTACTCAAGATAAAATTTAAATTGGGGTAGAAATAAATAATATATATTTTTTCATTTATGAGTGATAGTTTGTAAGTCTCTAAAAATTTCAAAAATGTAAATTTCACTATTGTAAAGTTTTGGTAATTTTTACAGTACGGCATATTGTAAAATTGAATTTTTGAGGAATTATATTATCAAAAAATTATATAAATGGATGAAATATCTATATTAATGTGAGGATGAGGAGGAAATGTGTTAATTAATAATTAATAGGTGAATAAAAATTAAAAATTACATGTGGAAAGGCGAAAAATGAGTTACCAATAATTTCTAAAAAATTTTAATTTAATCACATTTAATTGAAAAAATAAATGATGAAATTATGGAAATAATAGATGGAAAATTGATTTGGGTATATGATATATCAAATGGATGACTC
>JAYJMB010012206.1:0-22803 GCA_036873735.1 Pouteria campechiana
CCGCTGCCGGTCATGCGCGGGGGGTTATCGCTGGTCGGAGCTGGCTGTTTGGGTGGCCGTGCGCCGTGGTCGGACACTGCTGTCGCCGTTGGCAGCGAGACGCGTCACCAGCTACGACGCCATAGCTGGTCGGCTGTCAAGGCGCTGCTGCCCGCTACATCACTCGTCGTCCTCCAGTTGCTCGCCGGCTGGTGGTCGGACGCGTGTGGTCGAATGCCCTGTTGGTGGCTGCCACAAAACAGGGCAGCCGACGCACGCTGCATGTTACAACGTCTGCACGCTGCCGGCTCTCGCCGCCGATTTTGGCTGACTGGCGGGCCAATCGGATCTGGCCAAGTGGCCAGAATCAATTTTTCCGCACCCCATCTGCAATTTGGCGGCCGAAGCTGGCCTGACGTCGCCGGACGGTTCGCTTTTTGCTGGCCACCAAACGGTCATGCAATCTCGCCGGCTAATGGTTGGACGGCTGATCAGACCCGTTCATCGGGGTCCCCGCGTCGAGTTGACGTTTTTGAGGTCCCCTCCCGCATCGCGCGGCCGACTCGCCGGCCGGAAATGGGTGGTGTTCCACGGACGTTCGCTGTCCGTGTTGCTGCCTGCGTGACAGGGCGCTGCTGCCGGCCAGCCGCCACCACATCGTCGACGCTGGAGGGGTGCGTCATCGACAAGTCTGTCGCCGGCGACGCCCGCTCGCCGCCGATGAGGTTGTCAGCAATGGGTCGGACACCCTGTTTCGCGTTGAGCGCGAACAGGGTGTGTCCTGCCGAATTTACCCGCCGTCGTGACGGTGCCGACGCTGTCCACTGGCGTCACCGGTTGACCAGTTCCGCATTGCTGCTGGGTTCATGCGCCGACGTCGTCCGCTCGCCGTTGATCATGGCAGTGGGTTTTGCATGCTGCTGATCGTTCGCCCGCCGTTCGCTCGTGGCAGTGGGTTTTACACGCTGATCGTTCGCTCGCCGTCCGCTTGCCGCCAACGCCAGACGCCGCTGCCGGATGCCGTTGCCGTCGATGCTGCCGTCCGCTCGCCGCCGTCGAGGCGACGTGTCCGAGCATGTGGCTGGAACACGTTGATGTTGCCTCACCATGACTATGCAACCAGGCAGTGGGTTTTGCACGCTGCCTGGTCCGAATTTTCCCCTCCAATCAGGCATCAAATTAATGCTTGCACCTAAGTCTAGCATTGCCTTTAACTTATTTGTCTCTCCAATAGTGATTGAGATATTGAAACTACCTAGATCCTTGAGTTTTGGGGGAAGGTTTGTCTGTAAAACCACAATGACTACCTTTGAAACTAGAACTTTCTCATGTGGATCATACTTATGCTTCCTTATGTTTAATTCCTTTAGAAGTTTAGCATAAGTAGGCATATTCTTTATCACATCAAGCAAAGGCAAATTGACATGAACTTTGGAAAGTATATCATAAATGTCAAAAAATGATTCATCAAATTTACTCTACTTTAGCCTTCCTAGAAAAGGGGATAGGAGAATCATATGGTGGGGGTGCTTTGTAGTTGATAGGAGGGTTAACTACTAGAAACACTGCCTTGTTTGGATGCCCTTCCTCCTTACTATTTTTTTTGTCTTTCTCCATTACCGTAGAAACAATTGAATTATCAATTTCTTCTCTAACCTTCTTATCAATTAGCTTCCCACTCAATATTTTTATTGCTTTTGCTTGCTCTAGTTGGCTAGGCAACCCCCCAAATTTGTGACTCTGTACTGCTTCTGCAATTTGTCCTAATTGAGTTTTCATCTTTTTCATGGATGCCTCCATGTTATGGAACCTGTAATCCTTGTTTTGGAATTTAGTTGAATGATTTTGTAACTCAATTTGTGTTGGTTCCATGAAACTCTGCAGTGTTTCTTCAAGCATAGGCTTCTTTGGTTGAGGTTGAAATGAGGTTTTAGTTTGATTCTGATTTCTTTCATTGTTCCAAGAGAAGTTAGGATGATTCCTCCAACCAGTATTGTAAGTGTTTTAGTATAGGTCATTCTGTGGCCTCTAGTTGTAAAGCTCATTGCATTAGCTTGCTCAGCATCACCTGCAAAATATTCATTTGAAGATCAAATATTTGGTGAATGTCCTAAATTACCACAAAGAGAACAAATCTCTACTAGAGAAGGTTGTAGTTGCTTCAATTTCACCATCATTGAGCACATTACCTTCGTCTGCTTAGCCATTTCTGACATCTGCATTGATAGATTAAGATTAGTATTCGCTTCATAAAGTCCCCAGATCTACCTCTACACTTTTCTGTTGAGAATTTGATCCCAACATCTTATAAAGCTCATAAGTTTCTCCCGGAGTCTTCTCTCCCATAGATCCACCTACAGCATTATCAACCATGGCTTGGCATGGTTGCGTCAGTCCATCATAGAAAAATTTGCTAAGCAACTAAAGTGGACATCTATGATGAGGGCATTGAACCAAAATTGCTTTAATCCTTTCCAATGAACTTATTATAAACTACTCCCCAAGTTATCAATGAGCCAGGAACTACTATCATAAATCATGTCTTAGCTGCATCTTTCAGAGTGTATGGGAAACATCTCATACGTAATTGATCTTATATTAGCCCCTGCAATAGAAATGTTTGGATGGTTGTGTAGAAATCATACATGAAAGTCAATGGATCCTCTGAAGCTAACCCATGAAAAGATGAAAGTATGTTAAAATGAATATGTTTCAAGTTATAATTTCTAGCATCCTCATCTAACACAATGCATGAAGGTGAAATCCCTATATAGGGCTTACAAACTCTCTCATTAATTGTTGAGCCTGTCAAGCTTATTGCTCTAGTTGAGCCACTCGGATCTCCACATTGTCAACTATGTTCACTTCTTCTCCTTTAATTAAAATCTTTGTTTTAATTTTTACTTTATCAACACAATTGTTTAATTAATTTTAGTTACTTAACTATCTCAGCCTTAAAAGAATATATTTATAACTAAACATATTTGGAATAATGTTTGGTATAATTTTAGAATTTTAGAAACTTAATGGAATGAAAGTAAATCAATGGGTAAATATAATGCAGAGAGATTAGTAAGATGAAGAAGTCTAGGGATCCGATTTCACTATTAGATGATACCCCTTTGCCAATGGAATATTGGATTCAATGCCTTACTTGGGTTCATTCTTTCAAAAGTAAGATTGTTACGGTTAGGTGTGCAGATTTAAATCAAGTGCTTTCAGTCATTCCAATTACCTATGGTGTATAGCATAATTGAGGTGAAAATTCATTAAGCTCAAGAACATAAGAACCAAAATATAATAGTTTAGCATATGGTGTCTACCTTAACCATCTATCTTTCTCATTCAAGAGAGCTCATGTTTAGCATATAGTGTGTACCTTAACCATGCTTTGATAATTAATTTAACTTGTAATATTGGTAATCAAGTAATAAAATAAAGTAAATCATTATAAACAACATCATGAATGAAACAAGATCAATTAACATTAATAATATCCAATAATTCATAACAAAGAGTACAAAAAGGGTTACATCTTCACCCTTGAAAAAGAGATTTAGTTCATAAGAGAAAATAAAACAATTCCCTTAGACAAGACGTAACTATAAAGAATATCTTCTCTCCTTCTTCTTTCTTACTTGCAATCCCTCCTCCATGAGAAATCTCCCAGAAAAATGGCTCCTAACCTCAGAGAAAAACTTCTAAAACCAAAGCGAGAAGAACCCCTAGAAACCCTAGCTTTTTTCCTTAAAATCCCCCAAAATACATGATGCAGAAAGTCCACAAAAAATACTGGCCTACCACTAGTGTCGGTGGTGTTGGCTTGTTGCCTAGTCAGTGGCTATCTTTGGTTCTGGAGCTAATGACACCAGGTGGGGACCAATGATGCCGTCTGGGTGTCTTGATATTTTGTTGAATTTTTCATTCCATTTTACAGTTGTTTTCTTTTCCAACTTTGAGCTTCTTCTTTTTCATTCTTTTTCTCTTCTTTTCCATCTTCAAGATACCTAGAAAATCTAACAAATAGGTATGAAATTCATCTAAAAAGACGAGGATTTGTAAATAAGCTTAAACGTGTGTAGTATAAGTGAACGAAATTCACTCATCATAAATAATATTCAAACATTCAAATACGGTGTACATACGGGCACCACCACGCTTCCACTACACTACTCTGATTACAATAATTATATACAAGTAATGTAATGTATAATGAATTCAAATCTGTGCTATCACAACACTGTCATAGTCATTTCCATTAACATCAGTTATGCATTATCATATCATTTTACCATTATTATTTACAAGCCCTCTTTTACTTTTCTCAACACATTAGTTGTCTTAAACCTTTAAGCTAATGTTCTCCCACATTCTCATGGGTTCATTAAATTGTATTAGGAATGTTATTTCCTCTTTCCTTCTAGTAGCTATTGCCATCATAAGTCTAGGACTCAACAAATACCCTACTACCCTGGTATCAAAGAAAAATAGCTCTAATACCATTCTAATATGCCTCACCCTAGGGCCTATGCATTTTAATATTACCTTGCAATTTTTCCATTTTTAAGAAAATTTTTGCCAAAAATTTGGTAGAACCTAGCCAAAAATATGAGGCTAATAGCACAAACCATTAAATCTGCCCAATTTAATCACATATACCCAAAACCTGGGTTGCCCCGTGATGGCAATAAGCCCACTGAGTCAACATATAATTCTTCTATATATACATTATTATGACATGCCAATACATATAATTATACATCATTTGAATTTCATACCGTTACATTATGGGGTTAGAATCCCAGTTCATCATACCATAATGCTAATATATGGGAATTTAATGAGCATGCAAAATATCATATTTTATTTCCTTAATACTTAATCTTTTACACCTATTTGATTCCTAAATATACTGATTATTCTTATATTTTAATTTAGGAGACAATTAGAGTGGTTAAGTGCAAAAGGAAGTCAATTGAAGTAGACAATGACGCCAAAAATTTAGTGTGTTGTTGTAGGCAATCAAATTTAAAACCTTACTCCAATTAAACTACTTGTAATAGTGTGAGTAAGGGTCGATCTCTCGGAGAGTATCTAGCTTAGTTTTATACAATATGATCAAGAATGAGGGATTTTGAGTGTAATGAAAGCAACATTGTAAAAGAAATCTATCAAAGAAGAAAACCTTTGTTCAAATCAACATCCACCATCAAAATCTTATAATCGATCATTGATACAGTTATAAATCAATTCATACTTTGAATATTCACCATCAGAATTATTTTCCTATCTCTCCTTTGACATAGTTAATTAGAAACCAGCATTCTAATTAACCCTAACTACTAAGCAACCCTAGACCACCGCTAAAGGTTTAATCTAATAGGAGCCTTAAGATTTATAGAGATTGGTAAAGCTAAACAACACATGCACTAGCGGTTGCATTTGATTTAGTCACATATTCTTTCTAAGATTTAATAACTGCAACAACAACAAATTATTAAACCGTAGTTACTTTGTAAATTAGAGTGATTAAACAATTATGGATTTGATATCTAATCTAGTAATAGATTATAATGAATAGTAAACTAGTAGGCCTCCTAGCAGTTAAACACGATTATCATCATCATGAATAAAGAAGAACATTCAATACTCAAAGTATAAATGAACAATTAGAATAAATTAGATCTTATAGTATATTGATTCCGAGGCTTATGTCTTCTCAAACCAAGAATAAAAGTTTAGCCATGAAGGGCCATTAAATCATAGATAAAGGAAAATAGAAAACAGAGAAGAAGAAGATTCTTTGCCAAAAGCCGCCAAAAAGTCCTCTTCAAACCCTAGCAAAAGAACGCCCCCAAAACCATAGGGAATTGTTATTTAAATAGATCCAGAAATACACAAAATTCATAGAATCTGAAAAGTGTTAGCCTAATGCTAGCACTACTAGTGCTAGATTGGTGCCACCAGTGCCACCATGCTATCTGGCAGTTAGGTGGTTAAAGGGGTGTTGGCATCGACGGCGCCAGTCTACTGCCTCCGATGCTGCCTTGCTCCTTTGCACTTCATATTGCCTTTTATTTTCTTCCTCTCAGTTGCCCTAGATATAATCGTTATCTCTCAAAACTCTCAACATGAAAGTTCTAGAAAATTTTCTTTTGTTTTTATAACATCTTTAATCATCTCAATCTGAGGTTGGATGAGAGATTTATGCCCAAATTACGGAGTGATACTGAAGTTATACAAAATCCTTCAATTAACTTCTTTTTGTACTTAACCACTCCAATTGTCTCCTAAATCAAAATATAAGAATAATGAATATATTTAGGAATCAAATAGGTATAAACAATTAAGTATTAAGGGAATAAAATATGATATACTGCATTCTCATTATTTATATACAATTGCATAGAATGCTTCTCATTCCATCACTACACATATTCACATAATATATTAAAAACATCTTATATAACTCTTTGTATACTCATCCATTTACACATCCAGACATTTTCAATAAAAACAAGAACATCGGAATACTCCGTATCTCCATAACTCCATTAATTCACATGTAATAGAACAAGATCATGGGTTACACATTATTCCTAACATTTCACACAGTGACATATTCGGAATTACAAGAATGATTATAGAACATAAGCTATTCTCAACAATCCATTCCTCATATATGTATATCATAACAAGTAAAAGCAAATGGGATATCCTATATCCCCATCCATTCATACATGCCCATATACAGACATCGGGATAAGTACTATCCCCATCCAACAATTTAGTCAACTAGAAAAGAGCCTACTTACCTTAATGAAAGATCATTGCATGAAGCCTCCAATTAGATAGCTTTAGCTTCCAATTCAACACCTAAATAGTCCTATACATACAACATGTATCATATTCACATGGGTTTCCAGTAGAGAAATTTTACTCAATGCCAAAGTGTAACCCACCTATTCTTGTCATTGGGGCCCCAAGCATTGCAACTAAACCCTTTTTATACATAAGTCATTCCTCTTGTAGGCATTTCATTAAACCTTTACTATGCCTAGCTTAACTATCCATATTTACAATGGCGTAATAGGTTTCTCATATCCTCAACATTATATAAGTCATCGTCAACATATTTAGCCTCAAATCAACTTTTAGAGCTGTTAATTAGATTCCAAATACTTTGGGTCTTAGGGTTTTACTCAACCCTTTTATGCATAATTCACTTTTGATTGAGGTATTTTTGCAACCACTTCATACTCATCCTTTAAATGAAAACATCTTAGTAAGTGTTCCAAGGGAATTTCTATTCCAACAACACCTACACATTTTATCACACTATTATTAGTTAGTTAACAATTCAAACAAGCTAATTAAACCATTAATTCACTCAATTCACTACTCAAACACCTTACATACGAAATCCCTTCTTTAATAGTCAATTTATGTTATGGTCTTTTTCATAAATAGCAACATAACTCAATTTTCTCATGCCCAAATCATCTCTTAAGCACTTTAATTACTCACTTATTCATTTCCCCCATGATAAAGCAACAAACTTCCATCATTTTCCTCCAAACCTACCATTCATAAAACCCTAGCAAGCCAAATTTATGAAATTAAATGGAGAAAAAGGCTTTACCTTCAGATTTTTGCATGATTTCTTATTAGGATTATTACGTATGATTTTGATGATAATAAAACTCATATTAAGATAATAATATATGTGCTTAAATTGTTAATAATCATATGCATAATTATGATTCGATAAATGTTAATTGATAATGTGCAATGTATACATAACCATGAATGCTTAAATATGCGAGCATACATCTTCTACTTCATGATGTGCTTAACCTTATATATCATTATTTAATGTATTAATTTGTTTAACATTATACTTTATTTAGTTTTCATATTATGCGCTTAAATAGATATGTATATTATCCTTGCTCCGCAACATATTAGAATCATATGAGGATCAATATGTTTTGTTAAAATGCAATGTATCTGAAAGCTAACAACATAGCAAGTGCAGAAAACTTCTAAGTGTAGAACTGTGATCAGCAACTTCAATTGTCTGCGATGTTCCAAAGGGATTAAAATGGAAGATCACGGAAGAAGGAAATAAAGACTTTAAAGATGAGCTACAAGGAGATTGCTTTGTCTATAAAATCCAATGAGAAATCTCCATAGATAAATGCAATGATAAAAATAGTTGAAGATAAAGCACATTCATGAAGGATTGACTGATAGACAAATCTCCTAGAGGAAGTTATGAAGATAAAGTAAAGTTTGTCTATTGATTAGTTCGACTTCATCTATAGTGCTAGAGTTCATCTGTTATTTACAATAGACAAATCACTCTTACAAAAGATCAACTTATAGACAAACCAATGGGAGAATTCATCTGTAACTTATGATAGACAAATGCAGACAAAGAGAGGTCATGACTTGTCAGAGGAAAATTGATTTATGTGACTTGCATCTACATGACAACTGCATCCATGCTTTCATTATGCAGATCTGTTTCAGTCACCATTTTTAGCAATAAACAGTGCTACAAGTTTTCAAGATATGTTAAGTCAAAATGAGAAAAGATATTTTAGTAACAACTTATCTTTCATTCTATAAAAGGATGACGATGCAGTAGCTCGGGACAAATTAGAAAGGTATGAACTCCAATAGCAGAAATCTCAATGGTCTTATTCATTCATTGTTGCTCTCATTTTTGCATTTAATGGAACCTATCTTCTCCAACAGCCAAAATTATGAAAAAGCTATTTAAGGAGAAAAGATGGAATGATTCAAGGTGATGAAGGAAAACATTTTAAATAAGCTTAACCTTGTATAAATCCTTTCACCCATAACTAAGAGCTTAAACCATCATCTATCTTTTATGAGCTTTGATAAGGTCATAATATGTTATGTTTTTATGCTTAAATTCATATGTTTTTGATATCCTTGTGATGTGTTTTAGAGGGTTATGTTGATGGTTAAGAGAATATTACATTTAACAAAGTTGTTGTTGTTTCAGACCTTGAAATTTATTAGAAAAGAGTAAATTTGGAGCAATTATGAACTTCAGAAGTTTGGATGTGAATGTCAAAAGTTTTCAAAAGAATTCAGAGATTTTTAGAAATAAGACAAAAGCTCAAGCATTTAACATAATCTTAAAAGTTCAATAACAATGAATCATTTATTTTCGAAGATCATCAGAAGTACGTCAGAGATTATGAGGAGGGTAAGAATCTTAAATCTTTAGAATTTTTGCAAGTAGCGCAACTGTCAGAAGTGCATCAAAACCAAATACTTGTTTGGCAGAAATTTTGAGCATCATCAAAACTAGCAAAGTGATTTTCTAATATAATGAATTATTAATATTAGAACTTCTGAGACAACCAAAATGAGTTTCTGAGGAAGTGAAGTAAATTTTCATAACTCCATCAGAATTTCTAAAGCACTGAAGTATTAATGTCAGAATATCTTCAAAGGAGAGGTGCATATTCTACCATGCTCAAAAATTACTAGATGTAATTCAGAAAAAAAAGCCAAAAATAGATCAAAACATTCCCATAATCAAAACATAGTATTCTTACAAATTAGAGGATGGACGGAAGTTTCATAAAATTTACAGAAGCATGACAGAAAATCTGTCCAATCTCAGAAGTCTTCAAAAGTATCTCAAAATACTCAAAAACACATCGAAAGATAAACAGTAACAAACCAAAAGGAGAATTAGTTATTCAGATTCAAGTTAGAAGAAATATAACACTACATAGAAGTTCTGTGATACTTCCTCAGAACTTCTGATTCACAGTCCTTTTGCCCCATAATTTTTGTCCTTTAAAACCACTTTTGCATATTTTACTTAGAAATTATGAAGAAATTAACATAGAAGTTCTGTTGCACTTCTGTTCATTATAAAAGCAATGTAGAAGCACTATCCCACCAAATAGAAGTAAGCACTGTCCCACTGCATAGAAGCAATGCAGAATTCTGCCACACTAAACAAAAGAAGAATAGAAGAAACACAAAACTAAGCCAGAAGAAAGTTTGGCTACATAGAACTGCAATAGAAGCATTCTCAGATGTTTTTTTGAAGACCTCAGAAGTGAAACTGAGTGGTTTCAGAAGGCTCAGTATTGCTTAGAAGTGTCATAGAAGTATTTCTGAGGTAGTTACAGAAGTTCTCAAAAGTGTGATAGAAGTTTCCAATGCCCAATCTTTAGAACTTCTAAAGCTCTACTAGTACTTCTAACCAGTAAAAACAGAATTTCTAAACAAGTGATTATTAAACTTAGAAGTATTGAAGTATGACAGAGTTTCCAATGCCTAATCTCTATAAGTTTTGAAGCTCTGCTAAAACTTCTGAGCAGTGAAATTTCAAACTTTAGAATTTTTGAAGTCGATTAATGAGGAAGAAAACTTCTAAATCTCAGAAGGGTGCAATAAAATGTTTCTGAAGATAGTAGAATTTGACAGAAATTATCAGAAGTGCAAACAGAATTTCTCAAAAGATTTAATAATAGCTCAAAAGTATGTTAGAATTTTTGACCAAGTGAGTTATTAATCTCGGAAGCACTATAGAGTAAGTTTAGAAGTTTGTCAGAACTTCGGAGAAGTGCATTATGATACATCAGAAACTTGTCAGAATTTATAAAGAAGTGCAATTTTGACCCTCAAAAATTCTGAGGCAACTTAATAGTGCTAAATGTGATGATGTTGTCCAAAATATGATCAGAAATATATTTTTAGCAATTAAGCACCTGCTATTATTTCAGTTATCTTTGGAAGCAAATTCCTCTACATATGTTACTGAAATTTTTAGAAGTGTGGAATGCGTAAGCTGTTATAATCTTTGGAAGGTATCTTTAGAAACTAGTTATGCAACAATGCTATCTATTTTTGGAGCTTTTATTACAAATGGAAACTATGTTTTTGGGTGGAAAGATAGAGTTTTTCTTAGAAAAAAAATTTGTGCGTAAAGGAATTATAATTAGTGGAGGAGTTCTACCAATACCTTATTGCTTGGGTTATTTAAGGACGTCCAGAATAGAGTTTAAGGGGGAACATAGTTCAATATAGAGAGTGCGAGAGAAGCAAGGGAGAAAGAGAAGGATTTGAGTTATGCGATCATACATATTTCAGAGAATTTTCTTTTCTATTTTCATTATGAACTAAATTCTCTTTCTGGGCCAATGATGTAGCCCTAATTGATATTCATTATTAATAAAGATTGTTGGTTTATTAATTCAATATCTTCTTGTTTCATTCATTATGTATAATACAATCATCTAATTTATTTAATTGTCTAATCACCAATTATGTGAATTAGCTTAATTATCTTTGAGTAGGCGGTTAATATAGATGCCATATGCTAAACCATGTTCTGTACTCTTTCAAATGAATGAGTAGATAGTTAAGGAAGATGTCATATGCTAAACTATTTTGTTTAGTTCATTAAAGTTTTTTTGATTTTCATAAGTTTTCAATCTCAATTAAACTACATGCCATAGGTAATTGGAATGGGAGAAAATACTTTATTTAAACCCAGACACCTAATGGTAATAATCATATAGTAGATAGAATGAACCCAAGATGCTGAATTGATACCAACATCTCAACAACAATGAATGTCATTGAGTGGTGAAGTCAGATTCCCAGACTCTTATAACTTAAAATCCTTTTTACATTACTCACTACCATTATTTTCTGTTATTTCACATTACACTTTATTTACTTAGTCTTTAATTTATCTTCTTGATTTATGACAACTTAGTTTTAGTAACCAGAGATAATTGAATCAGTTTGATAGTTCTCTGTAAGATCAACCCTTGCTTTGCTTACTATAGTGCTATACACTCATGCACTTGCAAGGAATTATAATTTGACCATCAAGTTTTTTGTGCCATTGCTGGGGAACTATTCTTAAATTGATTTGATTAATTAAATCTTAGTTTCTCTTTTTAGTTATTATAGTTTATTTTATTTATGATTTTAAATTATTTCTTTCTTTCTTTTGTAGAATAGTGAATGCAAGGAAGATGATCATTGAATCTAGTTTTGTTGCCCTTAAGTAATCACATTGATAAAGTGGAAATAGAGACAGAAAGCATATGTGAAGAAGATGTTAAGATGACTAATAATGTGGATAATAGAGTAGTTCAACGAACTCAATAGCTGATGAAAGAATTTACATGCCCAATGATTGGAATTTTACCTTCTTGCATTTTTTTAGATGATAATGCTAGGAATTATGATCTAAAACATATACACTTTAACATGCTTCCTTATTTTCATGGTGTAGCTATAGAGGATCCTTTTACATTCATGTGTGATTTCTATGCAACTATTCAAACTTTTTCGTTACAAGGTTTAACTGAGAATCAGTTGCATAATAGATGTTTTCCTTACACCTTGAAGGATGCAGCAAAAACATAGTTCATGACATTGGGTCCTGGATCATTGACTACATGGGATACAGTGTATAACAAATTGATTGATAAATTTTTTTCCTATGCTAAAATTGCTGAATTGAGAAGTAAGATAGCTATTTTTTTTCAAATGGATGGGGAAGCATTCCATGAGGTATGGGAGAGATTTAAGGCATTATTGATTCAATGCCCTCACCATAGATATCCTCTTGAATTTCTCAATTAATTTTTCTATGATGGACTAACATAACCATGCCAAGCCATGGTAGATAATGCTACAGACGGAGCAATGGGAGAAAAGACCCTGCAAGAGACATATGATCTATATGAGATGCTTGGAGCAAACTCCCAATAAAAGAGTGTAAGAAGTAGATCCAGAGGAATTTATGAGATCAAGTCAAACACTAATCTTTCCATGCAGATGTCAGAGATGGCAAAACAAATGAAGGCGATGTGCTCTATGATGGTGAACTTGAAGCAACCTATCCCTATTGAGGTTTGTTCAATTTATGGTAATTTAGGACACTCACAAAATGTTTGCCCTTCCAATGAAAATTTTGCAAGAGTTTTGAAGCAAGCAAATGCAATGAATTTCTACAACCAGCAGCCATGTAATTATCCTTATTCAAATACTTACAATCCTGGTTGGAGAAATCATCCAGACTTTTCATGGAACAAAAGCCATAATCAGAATCAAGCTGGAACTTCTTTTCAACCTAAGAAACAAACTCTCGAGGAGCCAGTTCAAACGTTTGTCCAAGCAATTGAATCAAGATTTTAGAATGTGGAGGCGTTAATAAGGAAGATAGAAACATAGTTGGGGCAGATAATAGAAGCTATGCAGAATCATACACTTGGAAAGTTACCAAGTCAGCCAGAGTAAATAAAAGTAGTCACAACATTGAGAAATAAAAAGGTAATTGACAATAAAATTGGTGAAGAATTTGATGAATCTAATGTTTCTGTTGGAATAGACGATAAGAAGAAAAAGGTAGAGGAAGCACATTCAAGGAAGGCTGTGTTTCCAATAATTGACCCTCTAGTCAACTACAAGCCACTACCACCTTATGATCCACCAATGCCTTTTCTAGGAAGACTAAGGCAAAGCAAATTTGATAAATCATTTTCTGATATTTATGATATCCTTTCCATAGTTAATGTTAACTTACCTTTGCTTGAAATGATTAAGAACATGCCTGCTTATGCTAAGTTTTTGAAGGAACTAACCTCAAGGAGGCATGAGTATGAGCCTCATAAAAAACTAATAGTTTTAGAAGTAGCCAGTGCAGTTCTATAAACAAATCTTCCTCCAAAGTTAAAGGATCTAGGTAGTTTTAATTTCACAATCACTATTAGAGGAACGAATAAGGTAAAGGCTATGTTGGATTTAGGAGCAAGTATAAATTTGATGCCTTATTCTGTTTACTTGCAGCTTGGTTTGGGATATTTGAAACCTACTACAATGTGGATCAATGAAATATCCAAGAGGCATTGTAGAAGATATATTAGTGCAGATTGACAAACTTATTATTCTTGCAGATTTGATTATGCTTGACATGGAGAGGCAAGTGACTTCAGAGAGAGAGGTGCCCATTCTTTTGGGGCGCCTATTCATGGCAACAGCTAGGACAATCATTGATGTGCAAAATGGAAAGCTGAAAATGACTATTTTGGATGAGACTGTGGAATTTTTTATTTACAATTCTCTTTCATTACCTTTAGATCCTACAGGTCCTAATGGTTGTTTTCAAATTAATGATTTAGATTCACTTGTATCATCTACTTTTGTGCAGCAGGAAACAGAAGACAAATTGACACTGGTGCTTACAACTGAAGAATTCATTATGGAAGATAAAGAAATCAAAGAGTTGAAAGAAGGTTTGGATAGTGCAAAGGAAGTCATAGAAGAAGAAGTCACCAAGGAGGTGTTGACATATTTGAATTCTAATTTGGAACCATCAATTATCACACCACCAAAACTAGAATTGAAGCAATTGCCACAGAACTTGAAATATGTATTTCCTGGTGAGAATGATACTCTTCTAGTTATAATTGCTGTTGAATTATCTTTTGATGAAAATAATAAGTTGTTGAATGTCTTAAGAGAGCATAAGGAGGCTATAGGTTGAACATTAGCTAACATCAAAGGAATTAACCCATTGTGTGCATGCATACAATCTTGTTGGAAGATGATGCAAAGCCTTCCAAGGATGCTAAGAAGAGACTTAACCCACACATGCAAGAAACTGTTAGAGATGAGGTTATCAAGTTGTTAGATGTAGGTATTATCTACCTAATTTCTAATAGCAAATGGGTGAGTTGAGTTCATGTGGTAGCAAATAAATCTAGTGTTTCTATTTTTAAGAATGATAATAACAAATTGGTGTAAATGAGAATGACTACAGGATAGCAGATGTGCATAGATTACCAAAAACTCAATGCAGCCACAAGAAAGGATCATTTTCCTCTCCCTTTCATTGATCAGATGCTTGAATGATTGGCAGGTCATGCTTAGTACTATTTTCTAGATGATTTTTCAGGTTACAATCAGGCTCCCATTGCTATAGAAGATTAGAAAAGACAACATTCACCTGCTCTTGGAACTTTTGCTTATAGGAGGATGCATTTTAGTATGTGTAATGCCCCTACAACCTTTTAGAGATGTATGACATTTATTTTTTTTAATATGATTGAAAGGTTTATAGAGGTTTTCATGGATGATTTTTCTATCTTTGGTTATTCATTTGATGATTACCTTAAGAACTTGGTATTGGTGCTTAAAAGGTATCTTAAAAATGAATTTGATGTTAGGTTGGAGAAGTGTCATTTCTTAGTTAAGCAAGGAATTATGTTGGGACATATTATTTCAAGTAGAGTCATTGAATTTGATAAGGCAAAGATTGATGTGATTGCTAAATTGCCCCCTCTCACTTCAGTTAAGGGAGTGAGGAGTTTTTTGGGTCATACAGGTTTCTATAGACGGTTCATAAAAGACTTTTTAAAAATTTCTAGACCATTGTATAACTTGCTAGCTAAAGATGTGACTTTCTATTTTTGATGAGGAATGCCTTGTTGATTTCAATACCTTGAAAGAAAAACTAACTCAATACCTTGAAATAAAAACTAACATTTGCTCTAATTTTAGCAATTCTTGATTAGTCCATTCCCTTTGAGCTTATGTGTGATGCATCTGACTTTGCTATCGGTGTGGTCTTAGGACAAAGAATAAATAAATTGCCTCATGTGATTCATTATGCAAGTGGAACTTTGAATGAAGCACAATTGAATTATTCCACTACTGAAAAAGAACTACTTGCAATTGTGTTTGCATTGGAAAATTTTCGCTCATATCTAATTGGCTCAAAAATAATTGTTTATTCTAATCATGTTATATTAAAATATTTGCTAGCTAAAAAAGATGCCAAGCCCAGATTGATCAGGTGAATATTATTATTGCAAGAATTTGACTTGACAATCAAGGACAAGAAAGGTAGCAAAAATGTTATAGCTGATTATCTATCCAAGTTAGTAGAAGGGATTGATTTTGAGCACAAGAAAGATAAAGAGAGCATTCCCATCAATGAGAGTTTCCCCGATCAGCAACTATTTTCTATAAAGGGAAGTGAACCTTGGTATGCTAATATTGTTAATTATATGGTTAAAGGAGTTTTTAATCCTATGCTGAATTTGTAGGGAAGGAGGAGGTTACTGTCTGTAGCAAAAAATTGCTCTTGGTATGATCTAGTTCTATTTAAAATGTGTCAAGAATAGATCATTAGATGTTATGCACTTGAGGATGAACAACAAAGCATTTTGAAACATTGTCACACATTCAGCTGTGGAGGGCATTTTGGAGGTAAGAAGACACTCTCAAAGTTTTTCAATTTGGTTTTTTTTGGCCAACTATTTTCAAGGATGCTCATGCCTTTTGTACAATGTGTGATGTGTACCAGAGAATAGGTAACATTGGTAAACAAGATGAAATGTCACTCATAGGTAATCTGGTTGTTGAATTATTTAATGTATTGAGCATTGATTTCATGGGCCCTTCCCACCATCCAATGGGAGCATGTACATTCTACTTATTGTTGATTATGTGTCTAAGTGGATTGAGGCAATAGTAACTAAAACTAACGATGCCAATGTTGTGCTAAAATTTCTTAAAGATGGGATTTTCTCCAAGTTTGGCACTCCAAGAGCAATCATTAGTGATAAAGGAACTCATTTTTGCAATAAAGTATTTGCAGCTTTGTTGAAAAAGTATAACATCAATCATCGAGTTGCAATACATTATCATTCATAAAATTTTGGACAAGTTGAAGTAAGTAATAGACAGATCAAAGTAATTCTGTAGAGGACAATGAACACATCAAGGAAAGATTGGGCAATGCAGTTGAATGATGCACTTTGGGCATATAGGATTGCATTCAAGACCCCAATAGGAATGAGTCTTTATAAACTTATCTTTGGAAAAGCCTACCATCTACTAGTGGAGTTAGAGCATAAAGCGTACTAGACAAGAAAGCTTCAACTTAACGAACTATAGGAGTTGAGCGATGAAGCTTATGAGAATGCAAAGATTTATAAGGAGCGAACAAAGAGATATCATGATCAAATCATTTGTATAAAATTCATTGAACCTGAAATGGAAGTTTTGCTTTATGACTCACATTTACATTTGTTTCCAGGAAAATTGTAGTGTAGGTGGGTTGGATCATTCCTGGTGACACAAGTGTTCTCACATGGAGCTGTGGAGTTAAAGAATTTGAGGAGTGGGAACAAGTTCAAAGTCAATACTCATTGAGTAAAGAGATATGTGAAGCATGACTTGCCAATGCAGTTGAATGAAATTGTTGGCTTTAGAATCTATGAAGGAGGAATTGGTCTTGCACAGACATTAAATAAAGTGCTTCTTAGGAGGCAACTCAAGTTTTTGAATTTTCTTTATCTTTTAGCAATTAGATTAGTTGTTGTGTTTGTTTTCTTTCTTGATAGGATTGATTTATTTTAATGTTTGGTTTATTTTAAGTTCTGGTTTATTGTGTGTTTTGCAAAAAGAGAAATTTGATTTCATTGAGCACATAGATGTGTCAAAAGGACTGCATATGTTGTTTCAAGTGAAGCTCTCCATGTATGTTTAGATGATGCCATATCAAGTTCAGAAAAAGAGGATGAGAATGCACTTCATTCAGGAAAGCCCTTAATCTTAAACTTCTTTTATTGCTTCACATTGAGGACAATGTTTGGTATAAGTTGGGGGGTATTATTTTGGATATACATTCAAGTGCATTCAGTTTTTGTGCATTCAAATTTTGAGGCATTGAAGTAGTTTCTGAGTAAGTATAAAAAAACAATTATGATATAAAAAAGAGAAATTAAATTTACATTAGAACTTCTGAGCCTCGTTAATTACTTCTAGGGCAGTGAAGTGAAGAATGTAGAACTCCAAAATTCTTGCAGAAGTGCATTAGAGGCAATTTAGTTTGTATTCTATTGATATCAAAAGTTCCTTAGAATTTCTGAAGTAGTTTAATAAGAAAGAAATCTCTAAGTCATGCAAGCTACCCTAAGAGCAATCATGCTAACATGATGGAACTGAATAAGATGGTTTCTCTCTTAATGATCATTAGCATATGCTGATTTTTGGTTACCATTGCACATGATTTAGAAAGAAAGATAGATGCTATCTTGTGATTTCATAATTCTTGTGAAAGATCTTTCTTTTTCATGACTGATGAAAATTTCAACAGTATATCATGTCATGGTCACATGAAGTATATGATGATCAGTTGATGATCTTATAAATTCAATGACATATTTTGGTTGACATGAGCATGCTAGAACTTGTTTGATTATCCATTTAGGTGAAATCCTGGATAACATATTTACTTAGAAATGATTTAGGCATTCTTTGATCAATTTGAGCCTTTCAAGCTAACCTAAAACACCATGTCACTAGAGTCCTTTTGAATCTTAATGAAAGAATGACATATGCAATGCATGTGAAAGACCACCATTCAATTTTCTATCATTAGGCTCATCATCTAGACCCTTTTAGCCTGAATAATGATGCTTGACCTATAAGAGATATATTCTATGCATATGGTTGATAGAGAGGTATGATTGAAGCAAAAGAAATTAAGTTTAGGGGAATTGAAAAGAAGAATGTCAAAAGAAGAAGCAAAAGGACAAAAAGAAAACAATCATAAAGGATTTAACTTGCAATTGGGGGAATCACATTCCAATGAAGTTGACAGAAAATAATTTTGGGGGTGAGATAGTAATAAAGCCCATAATAATAACAATAAAACAAAGAAAACCCCAAATAAAAAGGATTTCAAGAGTGTGAACATTCATGTGAAATGTAGTTGTGATCTCTTACTTTGTGAATCCTTACTTTTTTTCTTTGTTAGCCAAACCCACAACCCCATTATAAGCTTAACAAAGGCCTATTGATCCAAGTGAACAGAGTTGTCTACATTAGTTGAAAGAGATTATGAAAAATAAGCTTATGGGTGTTTTGTGAAGATCATGAGAATCATTGATTTGCACATTATTGACTAAAAATCATGCATATAAAGTGAAATTGACCCTACACACACACAAGTTTTCACTTCATGAAAGGATTGATGAAGCTGGAGTTTCATGAGAGTACTTGGTAAGTATCTTGAATAATTTCTGAGTTATGAGTATGTGTAATTTGTTTGGCATGTTCTTGATCATTTAAGAGAGATTATCCTAACTATTCCATGAGTTTAGATTACTAATTTGCTTGAAGATGATCAAAAGTCAAGTTTGGGGTATTTGATAAGCTCATAATATTTTATGTTTTTATACTTAAATTCATATGTTTTTGATCTCCTTGTGATATATTTTAGAGGGTTATGTTGATGATTAAGAGAATATTACACTTAACAAAGTTATTGTTATTTCAGACCTTGAAATTTATTAGAAATGAGTAAATTTGGAGCAATTGTGAACTTCAAAAGTTTGGATGTGAATGTCAAAAGATTTTTGAAAAATTCAGAGATTTTCAGAAATAAGACAAAAGCTCAAGCATTTAACATAATCTTAAAAGTTTAGTAACAATGAATTATTTTTTTCAGAAGAGCATCAGAAGTACATCAAAGATTACGATGAGGGTAAAAATCTTAAATCATCAGAATTTTTGCAAGTAGTGCAACTATCAGAAGTGTGTTAGAAACAAATACTTGATTGGTAGAAATTCTGAGCATCATCAAAAGTAGTGAAGTGAGTTTTTGATACAATGAATTATTAATATCAGAACTTCTGAGACAAGCAAAATGAGTTTCTGAGGAAGTGAAGTAAAATTCTGTAACTCCATCAGAATTTTTGAAGCACTGAAGTATTAATGTTAGAATATCTTCAAAGGAGAGGTGCTTATTCTAATAAGCTCAAAAGTTATTAGATGTAACTCAGAACAATGCCGGAAACAGATCAGAACTTTCTCAGAATCAAAACATAGTATTCTTGCAAATTAGAGGATGGACAAAAGTTTCATAAAATTTACAGAAGCATGACAGAAAATCTATCCACTCACAAAAGTCTTTAGAAGTATCTTAGAAATACTCAGAAACACATCATAAGACAAACAAAAATAAACTAGAAGAAGAATCAGTTGTTCAAAATCAAGTTAGAAGAAACATAACGCTACATAAAAGTTCTGTGATACTTCCTTATAACTTATGACTCACAGGCCTTTTGCCCCAAAACTTTTGTCCTTCAAAACCACTTATACATATTTTACTCAAAATTTTTGAAGACATGAACACAAAAGTTTAGTTGAACTTCTGGTCATCACAGAAGCAATGCAGAAGCACTGTCCTGCTGCACAAAAGCAATGCAGAATTCTATCAGTCCACACAGGAGAAGAACAAAAGAAATAGAGAACTAAGATAGAAGAAAGTTTGGCTATACAGAACTATAATAGAAGCATTTTTAGAGGTGTTTTTGAAGGCTCAAAAATGCTCAGAAGGACTATAGAAGTATTTCTAAGGTAGTTATGAAAGTTCTCTAAAGTGTAACAAAAGTTTCCAATGCCCGATCTTCAGAAGTTCTGGCAGCTAGAACTTCTGAGCAATGAAGACAGATTTTCTGAACAAGTAATTATTAACCTTAGGAGTACTATAGTATGATAGAGTTTCCAATGCCCAATCTACAGAAGTTCAGATCAAAATTTCTGAAGTTGATTAATGAGGAAGAAAACTTCTAAATCTCAAAAGGGTGTAATAAAATGTTTTTGAAGCCAGTAAAAGTTGACAGAAATTATCAAAAGTGCAAACAAAATTTCTTAAAAAATTTAATAATAGCTCAGAAGTGTGTTAGAACTTCTGACCAAGTGAAGTATTAATCTCAAAAGCACTGCAGAGTTAGTTCAGAAGTTTGTCAGAACTTTGGAGAAGTGCATTGTGATACATTAGAAGCTTGTTAGAATTTATGAAGAAGTGCAATTTTGACCCTCAGAAATTTTGAGGCAACTTAATAGTGCTGAATGTGATGATGTTTTCCAAACTATCATTAGAAATATGTTTTTAGCAACTGAGCACTTATAATTATTTGAGTTATCTTTGGAAGCAAATTCCTCTGCATAGTTGCTGAAATTTTTAGAAGTATGGAATGCATAAGTTGTTGCAATCTTCGGAATGCATCTTTGGAAACTAGTTGTGCACCAAGTCTATCTATTTTTGGAACTCCTATTACAAATGGAAACTATATTTTTGAGTAGAAAGATAGAGTCATTCTTAGAAAATGTTTTTTATGCATAAAGGAATTATAATTAGTGGAGGAGGTCTACCAAAACCCTACTGCTTGGGTTATTCAAGGACACCTAGAATAGAGTTTAAGGAGGAATACAATTCATACTAAGAGTGTGTGAGAAGCAAGAGAGCAAGAGAAGGATTTTGAGTTCTACAATCATGTATATTTCAGAGAGTTTTATTTCTATTTTCATTATGAACTAAATTCTTTTTTCTGGGGCAATGATATAGCCCTCATTGATATTCATTATTAACAGAGATTGTGGGTTTTAATTTAATAGCATCTTCTTTCATTCATTATGTATAATGTAATCATCTGATTTATTTAATTATCTAATCACTAATTATGTGAATTAGCTTGATTATCTTTGAGTACGTAGTTAAGGTAGGGATCATATGCTAAACCATGTATTGTGCTCTTTTGAATAAATGAGTAGATGGTTAAGGTAGACACCATATGCTAAACTATTTAGCTTGGTTCATTAAAGTTCTTCGGATTGTTATAAGTTTTCAATCTCAATTATACAACACGCCATAGGTAATTAGAACTATAGAAAATACTTGATTTGAACCTGAATGCCTAATGTTAATAATCATACACTAAATAGAATGAACCCAAGATGTTGAATTGATACCAACATCTCAACAACAATGAATATCATTGAGTGGTGAAGTCAGATCCTCAGATCTTACAACCTAAAATCCCTTTTACATTACTCAGTACCATTATTTTCTATTAATTCATTATACACTTTATTTACTTAGTCTTTAATTTATCTTGTTTATTTAGGACAACTTAGTTTTAGTAACTAGACATAATTGAATCAGTTTGATAGTTATCTGTGGGATGGACCATTGACCCTTACTTTGCACACTATACTGTTATACCCTCATGCACTTGCAAGGATTTATAATTAGACCATCAAGCTTCAACTTGCATATCCTTATGGCTAGATCTTTATATGTTATTAGAGCTATAAAAGATCTCATCTTCCCCTGTGCTTAAATGTGTATTAGTTTCTAGTTAAACTGAAAACTAGTAAGTTTGTGGTGAGCTTAAGAAAAGCACATTGCATGAGTTATTCTTTAGCTCAAGAAAACCAAAACATTTGCTGGTGATCTTCAAAACTAGTGAGTTTCCTAGTGAGCTTGTGAAAACCAGAAGAGTGTTAGGAGCACTATGTTTATGCCCCCTAGAGCTAGAATCCAGAAGTGTTTATAACACCATTTACGTCGCCTAGATCTAGAATCTAGATGAGTTCTAGGAGCACTTTTGTATTTCCATTATATGGGATATAGTGGAATGAAAGGTACAATGAGTGTGTGCTCTTGGAAGAGTGGATGTAGGGACGAGGTTTCATAACCACTATAAAAATTGTATTGTTTGTATGTGTGTTTGCTTATTTATTTTATCCTTTGATAAGCTAATAATATATCATATTTTTATATCTAAATTTACATGTTTAGATCATCTTTTAATGTGTTTTTAGTATTTTACATTGATATTTATTTTCAAACTGAAGACAGATTTTCAAAATGAAACTGAAGATTTTCAAAAGGTGTCACTTTAAAACTATTTTTGGGATTGATGAAGACAGATTTGGAAAATG